>VMDR010003306.1:0-74047 GCA_007922815.1 Macrotus californicus
TGGGCAATTTAGTACCAATAACCCATCATAGCCATCAGCAGAAATTATGTCTCAATTTCTTAAATAATATTTTCACTGGATATAAAATTCTAGGTTGGTGTTTATTTTTTAGCACTTTACAGATGTTATTCCATTGTCTTCTGTCTTTTGTTTCTAATGAGGAAAGCCTATCATTTTTCTTTTTAGTTCTCCTGGAATTTAATGTATTTTTTTCTTTGGCTGCTTATAAATGATTCTCTTTACCTTTGCTTTTTATCAGTTTGACTTCAATGTGTTAAGGTGTCGTTTATTGTACATTTACTTTAGTGGATGTTCACTGAGCTTCTTAAAGTTGTGTATTGATATATTTTATAAATTTTGGAATTTTCAGCTATCACATCTTCATTTATAGGTTTTTGGCCTCTTTCCCTCTCTCTTTTCTTTCTGGGACTCCAGTTACACATGTTAGACACTGATGGGGTCCCACATGTGTGCAATGCTCTTTATGCCTTTCCCCCTTCTACTCTTCTTTCTTTATTAGCTTCATTTTGAGTAAATTTGTGTTTATCTGTCTGGGAGTTCATTGCTTTTTTTTCACTGTGTCTAGTCTTCTGGTTAGCCCATCAATTAAGTTATTTTATCAGACGTTATAATCTTCAGTTCAAGAACTCCCATTTGTTTCTCATTTTGAAGTTTGAATTTCTCTGCTGAAATTTTCCAGCTTCTCACCCATTTTCTAATCTTTCTCCTAAACTTTTTATTTGTAATAGTTATCTTAAAGTCTTTGTCTGGCAATTCCAACATCCTTGTCATCTGAGAGTTGACAATCTTCTGTTGAGTTGCTTTTTGTCTTGGCAATGGATCACATTTTCATGCTTCATCACACACCTCGTAGTTTTTGATTGCATGGTCTATATTTTGTACAGAAGAACCGTGGAGACTGAAGTAGATAATATTGTTTCTCAGAAAGTGTCAGCTAGGGCGAGGGGGTAAGCGCTCATATACAATAACGAGTTGAAATGAGTTTGAGTTTGGTTGCGTCTTCGCTTAGTCGCAGATCTCGTATGACTTGAAGCGTCTGGCAATGAGCTCTGTCCCATGCGACTCTAGCAGGAAATTGATCTTTGACCTCTATGAAATTACAAGGGTATGCCTGCTTTTTTTATCCCAGACCACAGCCTCTCAGACCACCACAACCTTAGCATAGTGTCTTCTTCTCTGGAATTTTGTCCTGCAAATTCTTGCTGCCTCAGCCTTCCTGAACTCTGACCTGTCTCCTAAGCTCAGTGGGACTGATGTTTTCTGCTTGGCTTTTCTCTCTCTGCTCTGGAGTTCAAAAAGGTCCCACCTAGCAAGGAGAACTAGCTTTGTGTTTGAGAATCCTTCAGATTCTAATTCTCACCAACCCACAGTGGTTTAAAAGTTTTGAATTTCTCTGTACCCCAGGAGAGTTCTTCTGCCTTGAGAGGCCTGATTTCCATTTGCCTGAGTTCAGATTTGAAAACATGCTCAGGGAGAAACGTGGTCACAAGTTCCCTAGTGAGGGCCCACCTCTCTCTGGAGTTTCATTCATTTTGATTTCTCATCTCCATGGCTCTACAACATTTTTACATTTTTGCTTCCTAGTGTGTCCAGTGTTTTCCATTGTTATGGAGAAGGAGGTATGATCGATCTGTCATGACCACCTACATTCTGACTGGAAGCAGAACACTTGGCATACACTTTTAAAAATATATACATTTTATTTATTTATTTTTAGAGAGAATGGAAGGGAGGGACAAAGGGAGAGAAACATCAATGTGTGGTTTCCTCTCACACCCCGCCCCCCACTGGAGACCTGGCCTGCAACCCAAGCATGTGCCCTGACTGGGAATCAAACCAGTGACCATTTGGTTTGCAGGCTGACACTCAATCCACTGAGCCACATCAGCCAGGGCTACTTGGCATATACTTTTAAAGTATCTTGAGTATCTTGATATAGTTTCTAATTTCTTCCAGCAAGATTGAATTCATGTATAGTCCCAAGAGCTGTGCACATGAGTGCATGTACCTATCTTACTGATTTCTTGCACTATTATTCATTGTTCTTTGTATTTTTGACTCACAATAAATTTTATATTTTCATATATTTAGTAGGCATCTCTACTTTTCTTTTAGGCTCTTATTTATTTTGGGGGATCATTATGCCTTTATTATTAGTTTATAGGGTCTCCATGTGTTTGGAGGTTAATTTTATCTTTAAAAATTACACATTACACATGAACACATATTTATTGAAAAATGCTAAAACTCTGAAGTCTTTTTCCTTGTACCCTATTTTTATTTCTTTTTCTCAGAGATATCAACTTTTAACAATTTGACATTTATATTTTCTCTTTTGTTTTAATGCATTTATTTGTATATAAATAGATCCAATATGAAATTGTTGACATTCAATCACTTTTGTACAATAAAAACAACATTTTCATATAATTCAATCTAATGATTAGTTGGAACTTCAAAATAATAAAGTCCCCTTTCCTGCACATGTATAGTTCTTTGGCCTTTTATTATTAGTATTGGTGACTTTTCTTTGTTATATATAAATATATATATTCAATAGTACTCACAAATGTTTTTAATTTAATCACTTTCTTTTTGAATACATTTGGGTTGTTTCTATATTTCTTTTTAAAAAATATATTTTATTAATTATGCTGTTACAGTTGTCCCATTTTTTTCTCCCCTTTATCCTTCTCTGCCCTGTACTCTCCTCCACCCACCATCATTCTCCCACCTTAGTTCATGTCCATGAGTCGTACATGTAAGTTCTTTGGCTTCTCCATTTCCCATCCTATTCTTAACCTCCCCCTGTCTATTTTGTACCTACCATTTATGCTTCTTATTCCCTGTACCTTTTCCCCCATTCTCCTCCTTCCCTCTCCTCACTGATAACCCTCCATGTGATCTCTATTTCTGAGAATCTGTTCCTGTTCTAGTTGTTTGCTTAGTTCATTTTTGTTTTTGTTTTTTAGGTTTGGTTGTTGATAGTTATAAATTTGTTGTCATTTTACAGTTGGTATTTTTTATCTTCTTTTGCTTAGATAAGTCCCTTTAACATTTCATATAAGAAGGGCTTGGGGATGATGAACTCCTTTAACTTGACCTTATCTGGGAAGCACTTTATCTACCCTCCCATTCTAAATGGTAGCTTTGCTGGATAGAGTCATCTTGGATGTAGGTCCTTGCCTTTCATGACTTGGAATACTTCTTGCCAGCCCCTTCTTGCCTGAAAGGTTTCTTTTGAGAAATCAGCTGATAGCCTTATGGGAACTCCTTTGTAGGTAACTGTCTCCTTTTCTCTTGCTGCTTTTAAGATTCTCTCCTTCTCTTTAATCTTGGATAATGTAATTATGATGTGCCTTGATGTGTGCTTCTGTGGGTCCAACTTCTTTGGGACTCTCTGAGCTTCCTGGACTTCCTGGAAGTCTATTTCCTTCACCAGATTGGGGAAGTTCTTCATTATTTTTTCAAATAAGTTTTCAATTTCTTGCTCTTCCTCTTCTCCTTCTGGCACCTCAATGATTCAGATGTTAGAACATTTAAAGTTCTCTCAGAGGTTCCTAAGCCTCTCTTTATTTTTTCAAATTCTTGTTTCTTTATTGTGTTCTGGTTGAATGTTTCTTTCTTCCTTCTGGTCCAAACCACTGATTTCAGCCCCAGTTTCCTTCCTGTCACTGTTGGTTCACTGTGCATTTTCCTTTATTTCATTTTTCATAGCCTTCACTTTTTCCTCTATTTTGTGATCATACTCAACCAATTCTGTGAGCAGCCTGATTACCAGTGTTTTGAGCTATGCATCTGATTAGTTGGCTATGTCTTCAACATTTAGTTGTATTTTTTCTGGAGTTTTGATGTGTTCTTTCATTTGGGCCATATTTTTTGTCTCAATGTGCTTGTTATATGGTATGGGGCGGAGCCTTAGGTATTCACCTGGGTTTGTTGTGATGCTGTATGTGGGGGAGGAGTCTGAGAGGGAAAAATGCCCTTGCTCAGCTCTCACCCAGCTTTCAGTCACTTCCTCCATTACCCACAAGCAAATTGGGCCCTCGTGGTGCTGATTCCTGGGGGAGTGGATTTGTGTGTGTTCTAGGACCCTGTGGGTCTCTCCAGTGAACTCTCCTGTGAGGCTCGGAGTTTCTCCCACCACCTCAACTCCCACAGATTTTTTCAATCAGAGGTGTTGAGGCTTTATTTCCCTGTGCTGGAACCCTGGGTTGTGTGGTCTGTCTTGCTCCCCAGTTGTTCCTCCCAGTTTATCTGCATGCAAATGTGGGACCACTCGCTCTGCCAGCTGCGGCCTCACTGCCCGTCCTCTCCACCCTGGCTGCCCCTCCTACCGGTGTGAGTGAGTTTTTTCTTTAACTTCTTGGTTGTCAGATTTCCATACAGTTTGATTTTCTGGTAGTTCTGGTTGTTGTTTTTTTTTAATTTGTTGTTGTCCTTCTTTTGGTTGTGAGAGGAGGCAAAGTGTATCTGCCTACGCCTCCATCTTGGCTGGAAGTTTGTTTCTACATTTCTGCTGTTACAAACAAAGATGATGCAGTCTTCTTTGTGAACATATATTGTTTTTCTCTAGGAGATTATATTTATAATCTGGTGCTGGTGAGATTATATTTATCCCATGCTCTTTTGATTTCTATAGCTTTATATGTTTTGATAACTAATAAAGTTCTTTTGTTTAATAGTTATTTTTGGCAATGTTTTCTATTTTTTCATTGAGATAAATTTGAGAATTAGCTTGTTAGTTTGTGATTACATCAGACTTATAGATTTAAATTTGATTATGACCTGACATCTTTACAATGTTGAGTCTTCACAAGCAGGAATGGTATGTTTCTTTCTTTATTTTGGTCTTTATATTCATCAATAAAACCTATAGATTTTGTACTTTTAAATTTAGAACTTCTTGGTTATTTTATGTATTTGCTATTGCAAAGGTGTCCCTTTTTTCCATTATGTTTTCTAATTTTATATTTGTAATTTTCTACATGGTTATACAATCTGTCAATGACCTTGGGTTAGGTAACAATTTTTTTAGATATGGTACTGAAAGCATGAGTTACAAAAGCAAATATAGATAAATTAAACCCCATCAAAATAAAAAATGTGCTTCAAAGGACACATTAAGAAAATTAAAACTAAATGAACAGAATGGGAGAAAACGTTTTCAAATTATGCATCTGATAAGAGATGCATATCCAGAACTTATAAAGAACCCTTACAACTCAATAATAAAAAGACAAATAACCTGATTAAAAAGTAGACAAAGGACATGAACAGACATTTCTCCAAGGAAGACATACAATGGCTAGTAAATACATGAAGAATTGCTAGTCATTTGGGATATGTTAATCACAACCACAATGAGACCTCTTCCTACTGCCAAGGTGGTTAGAAGAAAAGATACACATATGATTACGTGCTGGTGAGGGCGCAGAGCAATGAGGAGCTTCACACACTGTGAGAAACAGCACAGCCACTTTGGAGACCAGTTTGGCAGTTCTTCAAGAAGTTAAGCATGGAGTTGCCGTTTGACTCAGCAATTCCATTCTGGGGCATATACCCAGGAGAGTTTAAAACAATGTACACATAAAAGCTTATACACAAATGTTTATAGTGGCATTACCCATAACAGCCAAAAATGGAAACAAATGCCCTTCACTTGATGAATAAACAAAAGGTGGTATATCCACGCAGGGGAATATTATTCAGCCATGAAAAGGGAGGGAGTCTGATTCGCTCCACGACAGGGATGAGCTGTGAAAACGTTGTACTGAGTGAAGGAAGCCAGACACAAAAGACCACATATTGTATGATTTCATGTACATGAAATATCCACAGCAGGCAAATCCACAGAGAAATGAAGTAGGTGAACAGTTGCCAGGCACTGGTGGAGGGAGAATGAGGCATCACTGCTAAGGGGTAAAGGGTGTCTTTGTGGGGTGGTGGAAATATTGTGAAATTTGATAGTGGTGGTGTGCACATACACTAAAAACCTTGACTCGTACACTTGAAAATGGTGAACCTTATGGTATGTGAGTTGTACCTCTAAAAAATTACTCCTGGTTTAAAAAAAAAAGATAGAAAGAAAAGAGAAAACAAAAGGTTATATATGTCCCCTGAGAAGATATGGAAAAGTCAACAAAGAAGCATAAAAGATTAATGAAATATTCCCCACAAGTCCACCCCCCACCCCATCACACTCACTTCCATGTTTCTGTCCCGTCATGTCCTGTTGTGATGTCAGCAGGCACACAAGCATCTCCACAACCATAGATTGCTTTTAAAAATGGGATCCTCTGGCCCTGGCTGGTGTGGCTCAGTGGACTGAGTGCTGTCCTGTGAACCCAAGGGATGCTGGGCTGATTCCCAGTCAGGGCACAGGCCTGGGTTGTGGGCCAGGTCCCCAGTGGGGGGTGCATGAGAGGCAACCACACATTGATGTTTCTCTCCCTCTCTTTCTCTCTCCCTTCCTCTCTCCCTAAAAATAAATAAATAAGATCTTAAACAAGAAAACAAAAATGGGGTCCTCTGCAGGTACCTGTTTGTAACTTGCTTTTTCCTATGCATCAACATAAAATAATATCGCATTAAAACCACATGTATACACACCTATATACACACATACACACCCTTTCATCTCAATAAGCACATATTGCTGTTTAAAAAGATAAAGAATGACAGCAGCACTGTGCAAGGACGAGGCCCCTGGGGAAAGAAGGCAGCTCTTCTACGCCCTCCTGGCTTCGGTCTGCCCAGGGCAGGACCGATGTCCAGGGGAAGCAGGGCCACTGAGGAGGGCTGGCTGGGGTTGCTGCTGGGAGGGGAAGGGGGTTGCCCCAGAGCAGGCACTGGTCCACCCGGGGCCCTGCCTTGAGGGACACGGCCTCTGTGCTGTGGCTGGGAACAGGGGAAGCAGCACGTCTCACATTCCTGATGGCTCTAGCTGGAGACCACAGGGCTTTTTATCCTCATTTCTCACACACTGGGAGGACTCGAATGTCATCAAAACAGAAAAGAAATATTAGTCATGGGATGAGGCCCAAGTGTGTGACGTCCACGTTCACTTTCCGAGAGGAGGGCTTGGGAAGGCTGGTCGTTCACTTGCAGGAGACTGAGAATCCAGACCTTCACAGGGTCCCCGCAGCAGCAGCTGGCCCAAGGCTCCGCTGGGCACCCACAGAGGAAGCTGCGTCCTCCCAGGGGCCTGGGCCTCCCTCTGGTACACTCGCCAACCCCCACATGTACCTCATCTGGGCCTAGTGGGGAGGTGGAGGGCCCGAGTGCAGTGTAGGGCTGCGGGATGCCTTGGCAGGTCACTCACCTGTTGCAACTATGCACATGGAGTGTGTGCACGTGAGCTTGTGTACATGTGTGTTCTTGCATGTGGGCCTGTAAGACAGAGAGATGGGACAGAGCAAACACTGAGGCGGAGAGATGGAGAGGAAGTGGAGAATGTCTCTGCAGGCAAGACCTGCCTCCTGTCTTGGGAACCCCTTCTGGGGTCATCTGGGTCCACAGGGAACTGGGAACCCTGCCAGGTCACACAATATAGTAAACCCAGTCCTTGGAGATGCCTGAGGATCACCAGTAGCCATGGGTGGCAAAAGAATGCAGGGCTTGGCTCAAAGGCATGGGCTCCAACTGCTGGGTCCCCTCCCCTGATGTGCACAGCCAGTGGGTGGAAGGCCTCATCTGTCAGCCAGGCCCCACCCCTGCCCACCTGGTGGGTCACTGCAGTCCCCGGGAGGTCCCACCCTCAACTGGGTGTGCCTTGGTTTCCCTGTCTAGAAGGAGAGGACAGTGACTCCTCTTTCACCCCCAAACCAGGCTGCTTCATGGGTGCACGAGGAGAGCTCAGAACCTGAGCATGAGGCTCCCATGTAGCCCCCAACCCTATGTTGACGTTGTTGTTGTTACTATTACTCCCATGGCTGCCAAGTCAGGTGCCAGGACCGTGTTCACCTGGTCCCATGTCAAGTCCTAGAAACCCCCCGCTAGGGTTGGGGCTCTGCTCCCCTCCATCCCTGGCCCTGCCTAGCCCCTGGCCTTCAACCCCTGCCTGGGCCTTGGCCCTGGACCTAGTCCCTGTGGTTTGGGGAATCGTGTGCTCCCCACCAAGGGGGATGGCTGATGGGACCATGTCTGGACAGGGTATTGGGGGGAGCAAGCAGACACCCCCTCCTGCCCCCCACTAGCAGACAGTGCTGCCCCAGCAAACCCTGGATGTGATCCAGCTGGGTGGGGGAAAGGCAAGCATGAGGCCCGGCAGGCTGCCTCCTGGGGGCCTCAAGTCCTTGACCCAAGGGGTGAGGTGGGGACTTGGAACCCTGGACATGCAGCTGCAGGGACACAGAGCAGCTGGTGGGCGTAGAAGCCCCTCTGGCCACCCAGGCCTCCCAAGCCTCCCATAACTCCCCTCAGAGGCCCCGTTTCCTCCTGATTCAGAAGAAACCCTTATCCAGCTGTGTTCTACTCTAGGCGTTTGTTTAATGTCAAGTGACAGTTTCTGGGAAGGGCAGTGACTCCCAAGATGAGCTCCTGAGCAGAGAGGCCCCATGCTGGAGGAGGGCAGCGTACAGGCCCAGGGCTTGTCCCCCAGCTGGACAGTGGGGGAATGACAGGCAGGGGCGGGGACCATCTCGCAACAGGGGCGTGCTCCCACCCCCCATGCCCTGCTGGCCCAGTGCCTGGACCATGGTCACTTCTGGACCCAGCGGCAGCAGGAGTCCGCTCCCACAGCAGGTAAACCCCATACCCGTGCGGTCCAGTCATTGTTGCTGCTGTCACCGATATGTCAGTCACCACGTGAGTCCTAAACCCAGTCCAATCATTAGCTGTCTTGCTCTGCCAGGGCGCCCGGCAGACGGGAGGGCCCTACTGTCTCCATGAGCCTGACTTGACAGGCCCCTGAGGTACAGAGTGAGCTAGTGAAATATAAAAACTAAATGTGCCATTTTCAGCCTCTGCTGTTTGTCGGGTGTTTGTTCCGCAGCCCCTCTGACCGATGCAGGTCCCAAACTCCCACAGAGGATGGCTGCACCTCCACACCACCAACGGTTGTAGAATAAGGAGCAAGGACTTGGTTTTGCTTGGGGTCTGTAGACATTCCACTTTGTTTTCTCTTTCATGGGGTCTCACTTCTTCACCAGGCAGAAAGTTCCCCATAAACTAAGACCCCTACAGTGGGAACCCTAGGGGGAATGGGCACAGGTGGCTACCCCTTCTCAACAACAGATGGTGTCCAGCCAGGGGACCTTTCCCTATCCTCACACGGGGACGTGAGCCTGCTGGTTGGCCAGGGCCTGACTGACTGTCCATCATGGTTACCTCGGTTTTCCCTGGAGACAGCAGGGCTGGCCGTGCCAAGACTTAGCAAAAGGGGCAGGATGATATCCCCCCCAACCCTGCCAGGACTTACTTGCCCCTCAGGTGCTCACAGACCTCTACTCTTTCATCTGCTCAGGTGATGCAGCCATGGGTTCCCGCCCCAGCATGCCCCCCCCCACCCCAACGCTAGGACCCTGTGCTTAAGGTAAAGCTCAGGGCTAGCCGTCAACCCTCTCTGGGCAGAGGCTGGATTCATGCTTTCCTGTGTGAGGAAGTGGGGTTTTCTTCCCTTGGGGCAATGCTCTGCTCTGGGAGGGGCCCCTGGGCAGCTCCGCCACCTGAGCAGAGCCCTCTGTGCTTTGGAGATGGGAGTTTCTGCCATCCAGGGAGGACCACGTCTCCTAGGCTCATTTGCTCTTGGAGACCATGTTTCAGCCAAGGGGTATGGGTTGCAAGGACAGGTGTGAGATCCTAGAGTCTTTTGAGGGCATGGAGAGAGGGATGAGGCAGCAGACACTGAAGACATACCCTGGGCTGGTCACATGGTCATCGGGGCCTCCCTGGCTCCGATCAGATGTTTGTGAATGGCCCTGGGCAGGAGCTGGAGAGAATGAGCGGTTCCCGAAGCTCCACGTTAAAGGGCGTGGACAACAAATTCCCTCCCAGACCCGAGAAGCTCTGAGACAGGGAGTGGATCTTCTCCGAGCCCCTTCTCTTGGTTCTCCTTTCTCTGGAGCACCTGGGGACCTCAGACAGAAGCATTGGCCACTGAGGCCTCAGACCACAGGTCACTTCCCTCCTGGGACACAGCTCTCCAGCCTGCCTATTTTTCCCATAAAGCTGCCCCTCCTACCTGTGTGCTTTCTCAGAGGAGGTAGGATCTCTCCTCTCCATTTGCGTATGCCCCCTTTCCTGGGGTCGTGGTGTTCCCCGGGCTGTGTGCAGAGTGGAATCTCGTCTCCCCAGCACCCCTCTCGGGTCTCTAAAAATTGGTGTCAAGGCATCGTGTCTGACTCGGCAGGTGCAACAGGAAGGGAACCAGCCTGGCCATCACAGAGGGGTGCACAGGCTCTGGAACCTGAGGACTGTGACACAGTGCCCGCTCCGTTCCTCGGTGTGAACTGTGCACACGAGTAGACTCCAAAGGTCATGGGAAAACGCCCAGGAGTGTTGGGGAGGCAAAGAATGTGACCCACAAATGCTCTGAGTTCCGCTGCGAGAGAGGAAATCTGGTGTCATGTTACACCCCAAACCCCCTAGGGTTTTTGTTGTTGCTGAAATGACCTGAAGTTTTATAGGTAAGTTTTTTAAATTAATAATCAAGTAAACTTAAAGGTTAAATATATAGTTTCTTTTAAAAATGTACTTGAATTAAGTTTTAGAGCCCGGGAAACAGCAGTTAATTAAACCCAGCTCAGGACTCTAAGTTTTGGCTCCTCACCACTGGTTCATTATATTGTGTCTTTCCTGAGTTTCTATTTTTATTTATTTCTCTGTTAGTTCAGACCAACCTCTAACCATCCCCCTGTCCGTGTGTGTGCTCATGTTCGGGGGGAGGCAAAGGTCTTTTACATGAGCTCTTTTGGATCTGTTTTCTCTACATCTTCATTTTTCTCTCATACTCTTCATTCATATTCTCTTTAGTACCCTAAGAGATTTTCTTGAACTTTGCTTTGAAATGATCTGGCTTTCTGTGAAAATCCAAACTGCTATGCATTCTTTGCATTTAAGAAGTGGTGGGATGTGTCACAGAGAATAACACAGAAGCAATGTGGTCACCTCTACGGAGCCGTATGGAGGTTTGCCACGTGTTGGCATTTTGTCCTGTTTGCTTCCTTTAAGAACTAAATATGCAAATGCAGTCAAACTTTTGTGTGTCCCTCACCAGTTCCGAAAGTATGGGTCCCTGAAGGAAGCAATAACGATCCTGTTCAACACGAGGAAATGAACCGACTCGCCGTGCCACGAGAACAGAGAGAAAACCCACCCCGTCGTGATAATAGATGCGGATCAGTGTTTAATAAAGGCCAATATTCACACAACCCACAAAATATTAGCAAGTAAGACTCTTAGCCTGAGGTGAGGGAAGATACTTATCAGAGTTTACAGTTAACATCAGACTTCGCAGTGGAACTACAAGATGCCTGTGGCAGCCAGGAGCAAAGCAGAACCGTAGGGCCTAGCGGGCGTGTTTTCCAGGGGCCTCATGTCCCTGCCCCACCCCCCACCATTTGCAAATCACCCCCAGGTGAAAGGCTGCGGGTACCTGGGAGTGACAGGCGGTGGGACTGTCCTGTCCTTCACCCCTGACAACTTTTAAAATGCTATTTTGTCTAATATTAGTAAAGACAATTTTTGTTTAGTGTTTACTTGGTCTGTATTTTTCTTCTTGTTATGCTCACCCTGTCGGTGTGGTTTGTTTTAGGAGTGTGCTGTGTGAGCAGCGTTAACCGGATATCATTTCATTTCATTTCCATGTAGTCTGTTCATCTTTACCCTTTAAATGAGTTTCATCCATGTACAGTCACAGTAATTACTAACATATTTAAACATTTTTCTTCTACAAACTGATCTTGGATTTGCTACTTACTGGAGTTTTTTTTCCTGTGCTTTTCTTCTTCCTGACTTTTGGTGGATTTGTTTTTTAAAAAGTTATTTTTCCCTTTCTCTGCTAGTTTAGAATTTCTATTTTTTCCGAGTTTCCTTTAACATTTGTTGTATACTATACGCTAGAAACTTTCTGAGAAAGTCTAAAGTCACTCAGTGTTTCTATCATTCTTCATAACATGAAACTTTAGCAGGCCCTAACCACTCAGGGAACTGTGCCTCATCTTGTTATTATCGGCTGTGTTGGTTTTACCTTTTGAAAAGACTAAAGCGGCCCTGGCCAAGTAGCTCGGTTGGCTAGAGTGTCAGTTCAATACCTGCCGAGGTCGCAGGTTTGGTTCCTGGTCAGAGCACATACAAGAATCAACCACTGAATGCATAAGTAAGTGGAGCAATAAATCAATGTTCTTTTCTTTCTCTCTCTCTAAAAGAAGAACAATAAAAAAGACTAAACTTTTGAAACAGTAATTTACTATAGATGCCACAATAACCATTTTTTCTTATAACTCATACCATTTCTTCAAACTTTGTTTCCTGTTGGTTAAACTACATCCTGTGACCTTTCCTCTCGTGAGGACCTTTGGATAATACGTTTTCTCAGTTTTTTGTTCTGGTGTTTCATTGCTGCCCTACCAAAGCAGCCCGAAACGCAGCGGCGTAAACAACTATGGCAGTAGCAGCCTTTCGGAATCTGCAGGTCAGGAGTTCGGACAGAGAGTCTGCTCCTTGATGTCTGGGGGTTTCTGCTGAAAAGACTCGAATTGCTGAGGGCTGGGGTCCCCTGAAAGCTTTTCACTCACACGCCTGGTATCTGGGACGGGGTGACTCCAAGAATTGGCCCAGTGGGGCACCTGTACTTGGCCCCTCTGTGTGGTTTGGGCTTCCTCACAAGGTGACAGCTTCAAGGTGGAATTCTCCATGGTAACCAGAGCTCCTGGAACCAGCACTCTGCTCCAAGGCAGGAGCTACGTAGCCTTTTATAAAGGTCCAGCCCCGGAGATCACATGGTGTCATTCCCATGTATTTCATCCCCTGAAGGAGGCACAGGTTCCCTCAGATATGGGAGAAAGGGTCATAAACTGCCACCTCTCACGGAAGGAGTGTAGAAGAATTTGCCTCCCTATTGTCAAAGCGCTGGAGTCTGTCTCTAACAAAAGTCACTTATACCCCCGCCCCGCCCCCCGTCAGCAATGTACACTCATTTCTTCCAGGACTGCCCCAGGCACCTTCATGCTGTTACGGTTTCAGGTGCATGCTCAAAGTCAAGGATCTTTTTCTCTAATTAAGTCCAGGTGTGAATAAAGCCCCTCAGCTTTGGTTCTTTGAACAAAGTTCCTCTTGTTTGAAGACTTAAGGGAAAAAGAGACAAACTGTCTTCGGCCTGCACACTCAGCATAGAATGGTGGACAAGGACGGGATCATCACAGTGACCCCTCCCGTTCACACAGGAGTCAAGTGGGAGGCACACAGCTGTCACCAGACCAGAGCGAGTCTGAAGTCGGCTGGGCATCTGCCACGGGCCCCAGGTCAGGGCTCCACCCATTTCTTGTGAGAGACTGCTCTCCAAGCTCTATTCTCTGCACTTTGGTTGGCCCTGGGTCACCTTTCATCCCCCCTATGAGATGGCCAATATGTGTGGCTGAGTACTCTTGGCCTGCTTCCTTTCTGAAGAAGTTCAGGAGCTCAAGGCCTCTTCTAACTTTGTGCTACTCTGTTCCCTTTAGGCCAAGATGACACAATCCCTTAGAAACATCGTGGGGTTCAGTTTGTATAAACGGTATCAGAAAAAAGCCACACCTAAAAACAGATCCTCCTGTAGCTCAGCCTCCCACCCCCACCCCAACATGAGGCTGCTATGGGACAAGTGACCTTAAAATTCCTAGGGCCCCAACTGATAACGGAAGGTCTGGAAGGCACACCCGTAAGGTCCTTAGAAAGCTGACTGTCTCTTTGTAATGCTCTTTGAGACACTGCTTTCAGCTTTTCCGAGGCCTTAACTAGGCATTTTACAGTCACACCCTTAGTTTCATCTTTACTCTGAGGCCACAGTTTCTGAACCGTGACCTGGATTTGATCTTTATTCTTAAGATTTGTATTACTTTGAGAGTCATTTTCTTGCAGAAAAGACTGTCCTTCTACAATTTCTCTAAATTTTACTTGAAAACTGAAAACTTTGTCTTCAGTTCATCTCTTTCCTGCTGCATTTTATTACAGGCAGCCAGAAGAACCCAGGCAGAACTGTCGACAACACCCTGCCCAGAAATAGGCTTAGCTAGACCATCGACTTTGTTAAGAATGTTTCCTCTTTTCTCAGGCACTACAGGTGAGTGTTGCCAAACTTTTTAAGCCATGTAACAATAGTTCCCTTTCTTCGCTTTCTCTAAGCCCTAACCAATATTCTCCTCAATGTTCATCAGGTTTCTGCCTCTATCTACTCACCAGGTGAACAAACTTTTAGTTTCTGTTATAGCAACACCCGACTTCCAGCCACCAAAATCCGAACTAGGCATTTTGTAGTCACACTGTTGGCTTTATCCTTCCCCTGAGACTATCTTTCCCTGCAGGGCCCTGGGTTTTATCTTGACCCCCAAGGCCCTTTCTTGCTTTGAGAGCTCTTTGCTGCCTGGAAAGATTGTCCTGAGCCCTCTATGTTTTCTCTAAATTCTACTTGAAAACTGAACAGTTCATTACTTTAGTTTATGTCTCTACACTCAATTGTTTTTACTATATCCTCACCATTGAATAAAAACTTAGCTGGGTATAAAATTCTAGATTGATAGTTGGAGCTGTTTCTCCATTATTTCTTGATTCTATTAATCTTGATGAGAAGTCTGCTGCTCGTCTCCTCTTTTGTAGTTATTCTGTCTTTATCTTTGAGGTTCTGTAGTTATATTTTGTGTCTGGGGGGGATGGACACTATTTTCTTTGCTTGAACTTTGGAGTCTGCTTTCCTCTCTGAGGCAAGGAAAGGAATGAGTTCCTTGAGACCTCACAGAAGGTTGGCACCAGAGCTAAAATGAGAACCCAGGCCCCTAACACCCTGGTAAGTGCTCTTCCGCAGTCCTGCCTTCTCATGTGAGTGTGGCCTGCTCTCTGCTTCTGTGGCTATCTTATATAGGGTGGATGGGCAAGCAACCAGGGAGCTCACCTTTGTGATGAGGTACTTTCTTTAATTGGATGTACCTTCATTGAGGGCATGGATTCCATCTTTCTTTTTCTTAACATTGTTGACAATGCAATGGCATGGAGCATGTATGCATGCTCACTTGAGAGAGAACAGCCTTCGGGGCTGGGCAGACTTGGGTTGGAATCTAAAGAGCCACTGATGGTTGTGTGGTCTTGAAAAAAATTGCTATTATCTTGGAAGTGTCCTCTTCTCATTTTTAAATAGAAAGTTCACTGTCTTTCTTATGAGACACACAGAGCTGTTTGGCAGGTGCTTGGCACCACACTGTGCAAGAATGGGGAGGGACTACAAACAGGAGGAGAGAGATTTGTTCTTTGCTTGTCCCCACAAACATTTTCAGACTTGAGGGCACCTCTAGGTAGGAAGCGTGTCAGGCTTCTGTTTGCACCACCAGGTGGATGGTGTTGCTGTTTTTGGCTACCATGTCTTTATTTTTCTGAGTGTGGAGGAGGCTGATGAGGGAAGAAAGCCAGATCCCCCGTCCCTGGCTCACCCTGTCAGTCCACCCCAGAGCTTCCCAGTTATGTTCCCCAGAAGCCTCTGAGTAAGTTCTGAAGAAGGGGTGGTGGTGAGGTTTTAGTATCTGGTGTGCTGTTGTTGGAGGCTGGCTAGTTTCCCCCAGCACTGGGGCGAATGGCCATCTCCAAATGGATTTAGGTCACTGCTATGAATAATGCTTGTTTGCTTCATAATTACTTAACAGCAGGGTGATACCCAAGTGGATTTAAAAAACATTTTTAATCTGTTTTCTTCAGGACAAAGCCTGTGCATTGAAGGGTTCTGAAAAGACAAAGTAATTCACTTAAAATACGACTTAACCCTTTTGATGTCTGTGTTCCAGGTGCCCCATTGGTCTAGCGGTTCTTTGTCACGCTGGCGTTGTGATCTACCTGAGGTCGGTGCCAACACAGCTGAAGAAAGCACATGCCTCAAGCAAAAGGAGAGACCAAATCTTTTTTAATGAAAGTTTTGGCAGGTCAGATAGTCCTCCATCCAGCAGATTCCCTTAAAATGAAAGCTGTTCTATAGGAGATGCCAGATCCTGGGTCATGCTTTGAGAATGTTCCCTGAGCTCCGTGATAACCTCCCTGGGGTCACATCTGGCCAAGAGGCCACATGCCAAACACTTCATATCTAGGGCTGAATTTGCAAGTTTACAACAGGAGGGAAAAATACAACAGTAGTGTGTGCCAGAAATACCTTATCTAGAGGGAACCTAAGGACACGGAGTTTATTGATCGCAGACCGTGTTTATTTAATGGTATCGTGGCTGGTTTGTGTGTGACCAGCTCCTCATGTGCTCACCAACGATAGGTATTGTCAGCCTTCTGCATTTCAGTTTGCCTCCATCAACATGCCCAAATCTGACGCATGCACCCCAGTGAATTTCACACACACGTGTATGGGAACAACACTCAGATCAAGACACAGGACAGATCCATCACGACTCCTCCCAGTAAATTGTCCCTTCCGGAGAGAACCACTATTTTGATGACTAGCGTAACAGAGTGGTTTTGCCTCCTTTGCTCAAAAACTATCGGTGAGAATCATCATGTTGTCAATATTGTCAGCATTGTCTCTGTTGCTTTTCCGTGCTGTATACTATTCTGTTGATGAATTAATTATATCCCAGTTCACTTATTCATTACTCAGCTGACAGCCCTACTGAGCTGCTGCTTCCGGCTGTTGGTTTGTTATGAACATGCTTTTGTCTCGTACATGCTTTTTTTGTAGGCATGTGCACTAACACCCCTCGTTTTCCCCAGGGTGGAACTGCTACTCCACTGTGAGGTGTGTGCACGGCTTCAGTAAAAACAGGCAGTTTTCCCAAGTAATGGGGAAACTTTTCAGTCCAGCAGTTGTTCCATATTCTCGCCGACATTTGGTGTTATCTGTCCTTTTGGATTTCTGCCATTCAAGAACTTATTTAGTCATTTCCGTATCAATGATATTCTCTCTGTTTGCAGTTTTAGTTCTGGAAAACACTGCAGCATCACATCGCATTGCCCACTCCTCAGAGCCCACATGGAAGCATTTCTGGGCACGGGGCACAAGGCACTTCGCACTGCAGCGTGAAGCTCAAGGGAGCACGCCTATTGTGCAAAGCCCATGCAGCCCGTCCACAAGCCAGCTGCCCAGCATTGTGCTGCTTTGTCTTGTGGGACACAGTCACCCTTGTGGAAACACGAGTCCTTTCCCATACTGAGACCATAATTTAAAGGTACTGAGGTCAGTCCCCTGAGGAGCCCGATCCCAACCACCACGTGGGCCCCAGAATAGTCATTCTTTCCCCATCTGTGATTCACTTAGAAATGCACATGTGGTGTCTCTTTGACCAATGAAATACAGAGATGGGGACCAGGATTCTGGGAATGGGTTTCCTCTTGACAGGGAGAGAAAAGGAGTGAACTCCAGGGTTGTTTTCATGAGGTGGTCCTCATGAAGGAGTCTTGTGGGGGAGTCCTGTGAGATGGTCCAGTGAAGGTCCTGTAAGGGGTGGGAAGTTCCTGTGAGGGTATGTCAGGACCAGGGACAGATGGGCAGGAATCCAGCCTTGGGCTCTGCACGGCCAGAGCACCATCAGTAAGAGCAGGAAGACCTTCCTCCATGAGCTCTGTCTGCAGGGTGTCTGTGATGCCATGTAAGGCACCTCCTGCCCAGGGTGTCAGCCAAGGACTTCCATCTCCTGGGACACTAGCCTGGGACACAGAGGTTGCCTTGCAAGCATTTCCACCACTACCCCTCATCGAAGTAACGCTCTGGTGTAGCCAGAGCGAGCAGCTCTCATCTTCCTCCAAGAGGCATCTGGACAAAGTGTTTTGTTTGGTTTCCGAAGCTCCCAGAGCATGTCAGGAATGCTGGGCCTCTTCTCCCAGTCAGTGGCTGCTCATTAACATCACCTGGGCTCCTGTCCAACGAGGGGAGTCACTTAGGCTGTGCTAGGCCTGGCATCAGAGAGCTGAAGAGCCCCCTCCCGCCCTGTCATTGTGTGAATGTGAAGCCAGCTGAGAACTTCTGCTCTGAAGGCTTGATCAGTTTGGACTGAGGGCCACCTGGAAGAGATGGCAGCCTGTTGAGTCCACGTGGTGACTCCAGCTCTTGGCCCGACTTGTGCTTTGGGTCTACCAGGTCATCTCTGCTTCTGCAGTTAGTGGGGTGTAGCCTGGCACACGGAGAGTCCATCATGTGTCTGGGACTTGTTGCTTAAATCATGTGCTCCATCTCCTGCAGCAGTTCAGACCTTGCCGTCCTCAGCGCAGGTGTCCCACATGTGCTCTGCCACAGAGGGAAGTCTGAGCAACACCACGGCAGATGCCCTGACAGCCTCCCCCGCCGCATTTGGGGACCATCTGGGAGAAGTGGAGATCAAACGCAAGCTTGTGAGGAAACCTCATGAAATCCAACTGGCAAAAGATGAATGGATATGCAGAACACAAGGAGAGAACCCTCAGAAAAGCAACACGAAGGCAAAAGTAGTGGAAAATCTAACCTAGGAACAGTGCCCTGCAAAAGGCAAGATGGTGGATGGTGGTGACTCACACACATTGAGCACTGCTGGAGTGCAAGGTGCAGTTATAATTCCCTGGTTCCTTCATCTACAGCCACGGGGTAGGCGATTCTATTGGTTTACAGATTTTATCTAAGCACTGCCCATGGACTCCCCACGCCCTGGGCACTGTCTAGGTGCCTCACAGAGGTCACGCTAACTCTTAGGACAGCAGGCCCCACAGCAGACATGAAGAAATGGAGGCACCAACAGCCACACTCTGAGTCCCAGCGGTCACTCCCTGTGCCTGTGTTCAGGTCTACAATTTAAAAGACTGATCAGACCAAATGTGGGCGAGTATGTGGAGCAAAAGGAGCTCTCAGATACTGCTGGTATAAGTGTAAAATGGTGCAGCCACTCGGGAAACAGGTTGCCTGTTTCCTAAAAACTTAACCATATCTCTTAACATGTGGCCCAGTCAGTCCAGACCTAGGTATTTACCTAAGGTAAGTGAAAACGTGTCCGCGTAGGGGCTTGTATACCAGTGCTCACAGCCGATGCATGTGTGGACAGGTGGTCCTGCCTACGCACTCAGTGGGACTACAGTTTTGCAAACTTTGCAGGCAGTGGGAGCAATTTAGCAATATCTATCATTTTTTCCCCAAGAGAAACTCAGTCTCCAGCTTGTATGAGGCTGGCGATGGATTTCTATGGATTCCTCCTTCATTTGGAAACATTTCAGGTTGCTCTGAATATTCAGAAAACAATAAAAATGGAACTGCTATAGAAATGCGCACTGAAATATGCTAGTATATGTTTGCTAGGACTTTCCCTTACATGCACTATTTTTCTTGCTTAATGAAGTAGCATTATAAATTTCTTGCAAATGGAAACTTTGTTGAAAACATTTTAATCATGTGGCCATTAGTATATTTGCAAAAGTTGCTCATTAGAACTTCTAAACAAAAGCTAATTCCATCACCAAGTATAATTGGTATTATTTTTATCCCTAAGTACTTCAGTGTGTATTTCCTAAAACCAGAAACATTCTCTTACATAACCACACTACAATGATCCCAGTTAGGAAATTTGACAGTGATACAATGTATGCATCATCTAATCCAAAGACCGTATTCAAATTTCAGTGATTGTCCCAATAATGTCCTGCATCAGCACCCCCACCCCGGTACCCAGTCCGATCCTGGATCACCTGTTGCATTTGGTTGTCATGTCTTTAGTGAGTCCCCTTTAATCTGAAGCAGTTCCTTAGGGACAACATGATAAAACTAGAAGTCAAAGCAAAAAAATGTACATGTCCTGGGTCTGTATATTTTAAAACTTTGTTTAAAAACTCTTGTGTCAAAGGATAAATGCAAATGAATTTCAGAATTGCTAGGAAATGATGATAATGAAACATATCAGAATCTAGGGTGTATAGCTCAGACAGTGCTCAGAGACAGACTTATAGCTTATATTTCTATCAAGAAAAGTCAAAGAAAAGCAATAAATGAATTAATTGTCAACCCTGAAATTTAAAGTAAGAATGACTGAGTAAACTGAAAGCCCTCGATAAGGTCAAGTCAGAAAATAACTCGGAAAACAGAAAAAAAGAATCAACAAATAAAAACCCGGTTCTTTGAAAACAACTAACAAAATAGATAAGTCAGTCTCTCACCTTATCCTGAAAAAAACCAGTAAAACAATAAATACGCAAAACAAAATCCTAAAAGGGGAGGAGATGACCGTGAGAGAAAATTAGATAAATCTTAAGCGATCACTTATGACTCTAGGTCAAAGCACTTGACAGCCTGCCTGGCTGAAAAGATGATTTTCCATGATTTACCGAAAATGAGTAAATACATACAGAATGACTAAGCAGACATATTCACACAGAAAAATTAGGGCTGCTCCTTCTCACCTCCCATTCTCACTTCACCAGGCTTCAAAGAGAACTAAAAAGAAAAGTAGAGGATCGTTCCCACATGTGCAAAAGAAGATCTATTTCCTGCTCCTCTTTGATGAATAAATAAAAGAAATGTGCTTCATGGGGTGCACTGAGGCATTCCTGACAAAGTCAAGGCCATGGCCAGGATACTCACTGTCATCGCCCCTACTATTGAGTATCCTGTTAGAAACGCCATCATATGCGGTCACACACACAGACACGAGGGCTGGAGGGGAAGAGATAAAACAGTCTCTTGCAGACTGCAGTGTTGTGCTTGTGGGAGAAATCACGGTAATGAACTGAGAAACCACTCAAAGAAGAGAATACACTAAAGTATTAAGATATAATATTAGCATAGAAAAATAAGTAGCCCTCACAAAAACAATGACCAAACAATCATAAAAATAGATAAAATAGAAATTAGCAATGAATATGCAAAACTTACGTGAAGTAGGTTACATATATTTTGAGATGGTAAAAGAGACAGACAAATGAAAATGCAAGGCATGTTCTTGGACAAGAAGACTCAGTATCATGAAGATGTCAAGTCTCCTTAATTTATAACTAAAAATACCAGAGGGCTCTTCCTCTCCTCCAGCTCCTAGGAAAGTTGATTCTAAAGCTCATATGAAAAAGTAAAAAGGAAGAGTCAGGAAAATGCTGGAAAAGGTTAGCAATGGTTGGGGTCGGCAGGGATAGGGCTGTCCCTAGCAGATGTTAAAAAAAAATACTAGAAAATGTCCATAACTAAATGTGTGGTTCTGGTGTATAAATAGATCGATCAGTGAAACAGATTAGAAGACTCAAAAATAGACCCATATAAGTATATGGATTTTAAGTATGATAAAGGCAGCACTTCAAGTTGGGTGAAAAACGGAATTTTTAATATATAGTACTGGGTGATTTGGACAGTCATTTGGAAAAATAAAATTGGATCTGAATGTCACCCGATACATAAGATAAACTTCAAATACATCAGAACATGAAGCCATGTAAGTACTAGAAGGAAATATGTGAATTTCTTTATAACTGGGAGTGGGGAAATATTTTGTATATATTGTTCAAAACTCAGTATCAATAGAGGAAATAATCAACGAGTTTAACTATATTAAAATATAAAACACCCCTGACCAACAAAAAGCAGAAGAGCAATAAGCTGAGAACAAATACTTGCAGGTTGTCACCTAGGGCTGGTTGACCAAACGAGACAGGAGTTCCCAGAACTGGAGAGACTCAGACCAGGGGAATCGTGGGCGAGAGCCACGAATATGCCTCTTCTCAAGGAAAACGGATGTCCACGGCCCTCAGGGTACAAATGAGCGCCCTGCATCGTTTGCAGTGACAGGGATGCAAATAAGTGCACCGAAACCCTGGTTCTTAGTCATCAGGCTGACACAACCCCGGAGGTGTGACAGCGAATTTCAATGACACGGCGGCTGTGTGGAGAGGCGCAGCCTTCATCGTTGGCCACAGAGCAAAATGGCACAGCCTGTGGAAGGAACTGGCCGGAGCTAGCAAAGGTAAGGACGTGTCCCCCTTGCTCTGTCCTGAGAATGCACAGATGTGCAGGAGCAGGAAATGGCACCTGCATGGGGGTTTTCCTTGTAGCCTTAAGGATTGGGAGCCACCCCCATGTCTGACTCTGAGATGCTGCTTGAGACTACGGCAGATCCACAAGATGGAAAGCCCGGTTGCTGCACGGACTGAAGACAGCTGGAGTAACCTCCGGCCTGTGTCTGGAACGAAAATGCGGAGTACGGATCTGTGAGCACAGTGCGCTCTCTTTGGTATAGAAACAACGTCGAAAGAGGAAACACTGAAAGAACTAACCAGAAACTACTGAAAATGGGTGCCTGCAGGAAGCTGACCAGAGTGGAGGGGAGGGACAGGCTAGGGAGCACAGCCTCTGTGGGGCACCTTTTAACCTCCGACTTTTGAACCAGGTCAATATTTTACATTTTTGAACAATTAAATTACTAAGAAAAAAAAACCCAATACTGAAAACAAGCTGAGAAAAAGCAAACCCAACTGCATATCTTACTGACACTATGACCCCAAAGGGAAAAATTCCTTTCAGCTATTTCCAGAACACGGATATGAGAGGGGAAGGGCTGGAAAGAAGCCTTAAACTTCAGTGTTCAGGGGGGAAATCGCTTGAAAAAGGCAATTTTGGAAAATTGTGGAAATTCAAATATGGCCAGGCTGGAGAGGACGTTTCAGAGCCATTGTTCGCTTGCTACGCTGCATTTTGAACTTGATTCAGCAATAGCGTCACACTTGTGTAGAAAGCAGTCCTAATTCTTTAGAGATGCATCCTGAAGCATTTATGTGTGAAGAGTCATGTCTGTAATCAACTCTGAAACATTTCAACCAGAAAGTCGTGAAAGCAAGCGTGGCCAGCGGCGAACAGCGGTCACCGAGGACACGGGGGCGGGGTGATCAGTGCGCTGCTCTCCACTCTTTTGTATGTTTGAGGCGGTTCAGGAGCGGAAATCAAAATGGTGATTGTAAAACGAACAAGAAGGATCTCATTTAGACAAGGGTATCGTGTCTGCGGCGGGGGCATGTAGCTGATCCTTGAGAATGAAGGAGTGTGGAGAGAGGAAGGGACTGGGTCTCAACAGGAGCAAAGGGCTTGGAGGGGGTGGTCACAGGCAGTTGGCATAGTCTCCTAACCCCTTGTTTTTCAGCGTCTTTTCTTATCCTGAAAAAAGCATTTCCTCAATAAACTAACCAATTACTCTGAGGCCTGGACTCAGCCTTCTACACAAACCAGATGCTCTCACTGGCAGCCAGCTCTTCTCTGGAAAGCGTGAGGGTGCCTCGGAGGTGGTGCAACCGTTCCTCTCGGCCCCCAGCAGGACAGGGAGGGCTGTGTGTGCCTCTCCTCTGACCCAGAGGAGCACCCACCCTCGGGGCTGCGGGCAGGGCGAGAGCGGTGTAGGGTCCTGAGCTAGGGGGGAGAGAGGTGTGGGGTCTCAGACGCAGACGATCACGTTTCAGAAACTGGTCACCAGTGTGTCAGCAGTTGACAGGACACCTCCTCCTCTCTCAGTGGAGCATGAACTGAGGGCACCCCACAACTGATGGGTTGGGCTCACGAAGCACGTGCCGTAGGTGACTAGCCCCAGGTGATGGAGACTTTCCTGAGGGAGTCTTCCTGTCCCGGAGCTGAGGCTGGGCTGCGGGTACAGAGCCTCCTCTCAGCCCGTCTGTGCAGTCGAGGCTGGGCTGGGGTCATGACCCTCATGTACTTTGGACTGAGTGTTTTCTGACGAATCCAGAGTGTTTGGAGCCAAAGTGATATAATCTGCATTTGAGATGTGAGGAGCAAAATCAACTCATAAACACATCAACTCATCATGCATTGACCAAGCAGTTTTGGACCCTCTGGTAGATTTTTAACAGGAAAAGGGTTTTGAGAGGGTCCAGCGCCTGGCTTCAGGGCGGGCGCAGTGTTCAAAGACACGCTGCACTTTGGTGAGAAAGTGAGGAGCCGACTGATGCCGTAACAAATCACCACGAGCTCGGTGACCTGAAATAATGCACATTTATTTGTCTAAAATCATTCACTTTAGTTCTGGAGGTCAGACGTCCAAGGTGGGTCAGCAGGACTGCTTCCTGGTACAGGGGCTCCAGGGGAGACTCGGTTTCCCGCCTTTTCCAGCTTCTAGAAGCCCCCGCATGCCTTGGCTCATGGCCTCTTTCTGCATCTTTAAAGCCAGCAGCAGCTAGTCCTCCAGTCTGTCTGACTCTCTCCCCTTCTTGCATGGCCCCATCTCCTTTCTCTAATGAGGACCCTTGTGATGACACTACCTCGCTCCAGATAATCCAGAATAATCCACCAACTGGGGAGACTCCGAACTGTGAAGGGAGATGGAAACCAGCAGGAGCACACTGAAGCCCGAGATGGGAGTGGCTGGGGACCCAGCAGCAGGGCTGTGCCCAGAGGGCGGGGCTGTGACTGGAGCCTTTCGAAAGGGAGATGGCCCAGCGCGCAACCCAAGGGAAAGAAGCCACCTTGCTCTTTCGTCCTGGGAGAAAGGAAGGGGACAGCCAGCATGGGCTGAGGGGCCTGAATCCCGGAGTGAGGGGTGTGGAGAGGGGGGACATCTTAATATATGATGAGAGTTGACAAGAATTGGGGATAAGAAGTAAAGATAGTTTTCTAGCTAACATAACTGCATAACAAATTACCAGCAATTTAACAGCTCAAAACAATGCAAACAGACCTGGCTTCTGTGGGTCAGAGGTCTGGGCACAGCCCAGCTGGGTCCTGCTCAGGGTCTCATGGGCTGGAACCAAGCTACCGGCCCACCTCTTCTGGGGCTCAGGGCCTCTTCCAGACTTGCTGGCTGCTGGCAGGATTCAGTTCCTCAAGGTTTTGGGGCTGGGGTCCCATGTCGTTGCTGCCTACCATTGGGTTCCTGCTGCCTGGCCCCCTCCATAAGAAGGCCAGCAGGAGAAATCTCTCTGACGTCTTCTGACCCACCCGGGAGACTTACCCCAAAGTAACTGATTAGGCACCTTAGTTACTCTGCAAAATCCCTGTGTCTATAATGTAACCTCCCACCCCAGTCACACTCAGGGGAGGTAAAAACAGTGTGTGTACACCGGGGACAGGGACCAGATAAGTAAATACCATGTTCTGCCCATGAGAAGGGTCATGTGGCTGCATTAACAGAAGCCCACAGGAAGGGTGCTCACAGGGATTTCCCACCCTGGGAGGCTGGACATGTTTCGGGAGGAGCGGACACATGGCCACAAGGAGCAAGGAGTGTTCAAGAGCCTGCGGAGCCGATGTGGACGCAAGAACCGAAGGCAGCAATTTTTCCTTTTCTTCCTTTTTGTCTTTTCTTTTTTCTTTTCTTTCCTTTTCTTTTTTCTCTTCTCCTTTCCTTTTTCTCTTTCTTTCTTTCTTTCTTTCTTTCTTTCTTTCTTTCTTTCTTTCTTTCTTTCTTTCTTTTTTTCTTTCTTTCTTTCTTTCTTTCTTTCTTTCTTTCTTTCTTTCTTTCTTTCCCCTTCCTCCCTTCCTCCCTTCCTTCCTTCCTTCCTTTCCTCCTTTGGGGTGTCTGTACAAAGAATTGTGCAGATCTTATATGTACAGTCCTAAGAATTTTGACAAACACACATGAAGTAACCCACACACCACCAAGGTAGTCAACGTGTCCATTACCCAGAAAGCCCCCATGCCCTCCCAGCTAATCCCCACCTGCAGAGTCAGCTGCTGCCTGACTCTGACCACTACTGTCCGCACGCCTCCTGCAGTGGATCCTGCATCACGTGCTCCGCTGGCTTCTGTCACACAGCTCAGTGCCTGGGAAACTCACCTGCAACCTCTGCTCCTTTCTGTCGTGAGTCAAGTTCACGGCAAGGGTGAACCGCAATTTTCTTGCCCAATCTGTTGACGTGCAATCAGGTTGCTTCTAGTTTTTGACTCTTATAAATAAGGTTGTTATGAACTCTCTTCTACAAGCCTTTGTTTGGACATAAGAGTTTGTTTTTCATTGCTCTTGTCCAGTGCTCAGGAGGGGGTGGTGACGTTGTACAGTAGGGGCATGTGTGGCTTTAGGAACTGTTGAAGATTCTAAAGTGGTTGGTCCGTTTCACAAAGCGGCTGGCAGCTTGTGAGGCTCACAGCCTCCCGAACGTTGGTGGTGTCGGGAAAATCCCAGCCATTCTGGTAGGCTCCTAGCTCATGGTGTTCACCTCGCATTTCCCCGAGGAGGCATCGGTCTTGACTGGGGGGGTGCATCTCAATCTCTTGGGGACTCTAAGTGTCCCCATCTCAGCAGCTAAAAGACACAGGAGCCCTGAGTTTAAAATCCTGCCTTGGGGAGGACGTTACTTTCTAGAGCCAACAACATCCTTGGAGTCACTGTCTCTTTAGAAAGTGGCTGCCACCCAAGTGGAGGTGGACTCCGGGTTGGAGACAGCTCCGGCAGGGCTGGCTCCCAAGGGTCTTGGCCATTGAACTGCACGGCCAATGGCTCTCTGACGTACACCTCCCCTGTGCTTTCAAAATCGTAGATGGAAAAACATTCCTTCCTGTGTATCCTTAGAATAAAAAATGTGCCATAAAGACCAAGTATTGGTTGTAGTAATAAATGTGAATGTGTTTGATTTTTCTGTAAGAAAAGCAAGGATGGGTAAAAAAATGCCACTACAGGCTGTCTAAAAAACATGCACCACGGCTATGAGTCTCAGGGGATAAAAAGTAAAAGGGCCACAAAGAAACATTCAGCTAAAGGGATGGGCAACCGTGCAGCTGTCCAGGCTGCACCACAGCAGAGCCACGGGCACCAAGGCCACTTTCACAGGTGGGGGCGAGAGCTGACCAGCCAAGGGGCCATCACCTGCAGCCCACAAGCAGCCCCGATGCATGCCCAGCTAGGGGAGAAGTCAGCATTAACCACAGTCCCGGGGGCTCCGACTCTCCTTCAAAAGGGGGTAGATTATGGGGGTGGGCACGATACACCCTGCGTGTCCCCGGTGCTAGTCCTGCATGTTCCCAGTCCTGGCAGATGGGTCCTTGGAGCTTCCAGAATCAGCAGGGGGGGCTGACCTGATGGGGGAGGTCGTGGGGGTTGGGGGCCCTTCCTGAGCACTCCTTTGGGCCACATGCATCCCCTTTCCATCAAAGAATACTCTTTCCGGGAGAAGGAGGGGATTGCAGCCCCAAGGCTCCTAAGTGAGGTGGCAGAGCCTGGGAGAGAGGCCTCAGCACTGTCCCCTGAGAGCCTGGGTTGGGACAAAGGGGCGCCATGGTCTAAAATAATGCTTTTATAAACTTGGAAATGACTCAGGCATGATGGGTCTGAGGTTTCCTTCATAACACATTTTTAATTTTTAAAAAATCTTCACCCAAGGATAAGTTTATTGATTTTGGAGAGAGAAGAAGAAAGAGAGAAAGATCGATCGGTTGCCTCCTGTATGCGTCCTGACCGGAAATTGAACCCACAACCTTCTGGTGTACGGGGGGACCATGCTCCAACCCACTGGGCCACCTGGCCAGGGCCATAATGTAGTTTTTTAAAAAATGACTTCTGTAGAATGAAGGGGACCCTTATCTTTTCCTGGTGGGTGTGGGGAGGCGAGGGGCCGGGAAGGACAGCCTGGAAGAAAGTGTCACTGATTTCGGATTTGTGTTCCCTGCCAGCTGGTTCCAGTTAGAGATGATTCCGGTTAGAGATGAGTCACATGGATTAAAGGAGCACTTCCTTCTTAAAGGGGAAACGCATATTTCCGATTCTCACTCTCCTTCAGGAAGAGGTCCCTGGGTGGTTACCCCCAGGTGGGCAGGGAGAGACCCCCGACCCACCTGGAGGGAGGCTGGGGAGAGGCAGGCTCCTCCTCAGGCGCCCAGGCCTAGGCCACCCTCCATTAAGCCGCCTTCCTCAGGCCGGCCCTCTGGCCTCCCTTTTGTGGTCCAGGAGGCTGGAGGTGCCTTGGCTCAAAACAGGGAGGTGTTTGATGTCTCCCCTGATGAGGACGCTGGGCCCCACCGCATGGGTGTCCTGTCCTGCACTCCTGCTGGCCAAGTGCAGCCAGGACCTACATCTTCCCCGGGTCCCCTGTCAGCCCTGCCAGGGAGAGAAGAGCCCTGGGGTTCCAATGGCTGTGACTTCCTCCCCTGCGTGTGAGTGGGCTCGGCTTTCCCCTAGGCCTCCCCCAGCACCGAGTCAAAGGCGGGCATCCCGCCGGAAGCCCTAACCTCCTCCAAGCCCTCCTGTTGGTACCAAGCGCAAATACGGTGGGGATTTTAATTCCTCAGAAAGACAACCACAAAGAGAAAAGTGAAAACTTTTATTTGGAGAATTTGCTGATAGGAACACAGTTGAGAGAAACACAAGAAGGAGTAAAACTAAAACTAATGAAGAAAGAGGGTCTTCTGTAAAATGCAGAACCAGTCGCTCCCTTGAGGAAAGAGAGCTTTGGCCTGTTTTGAAGTCAGCACGTCACTCTGTGCCAGCCCATGGCCCGGTGCCCAGGCCTCTCTGTGCAAATGGGTGGGGGGTCGACAGGATAGCACCGTTGTCCTCGGGGTCTGCGAGGACTCAGGGTCAAGGAGACACTCTTTTCTGCAGTTCTCTGGAGGTGCTGGTCCATGCTGGGGTGCCGCCCTGAGCTCTTGGGCCAAGGCTGCCGGAGCCAAGGTCTGGGCAGTGAGCGACGAGACCCTTGTGAGAAGCATTTAAGAAACCCTCTCAATGCTGGCTTTCCAAAAGCGAATCACGGCCTGCCATCTCACATGAACTAGGTAGTGGACTTCGACTTTATGAGTAAATGAGATGTTACGTGGAGGGTCCTGCAGGGTTAGTGAGGGGGTAGTGCGCAACGGGCACCCCAGGGAAGTGAGGTGTTGGGGTTCTGATGGGTGGGGGCCGGAGCCTGCGGGAGGTCTGGGATGTTAACTTGGGGTGGTGAGACGAGGGTTCAGGTGTACAGGGAAGGGGGCAGGGTCCCAGGACCAGGGTGCAGAGCCCGCTCGCATGGCGGCTTTTCAAGCTTTTCTTTAAAAAAATCTAGCTATTTGGGTCAGTCAGGAAGATTTATGTCACATTTTTACTTTTTTCGGGTTGGGGGGATGGCTAGCCCTGTGCCACCTTCCTGGACACTGTCTGGTAGAAGACACCCCGCAACAGGGCGGGGTAGCTGGGCACACGGAACAGGTGGCGCTCGCCGTAGGCCACGTCGTACTCAGCCGTCTTGCCCGTGACCAGGACTCGGATGTGCGGCTCGTTCACCTGGTGGCCCACCACCACCACGAAGACCTCGATGCCCGCCCGCTGGGCCTCCTGCACGGCTTTCTCGATGGTCGCTGCCGTAGCCCTCTGCGAGTTGCCATCTGAGAAGAGCAGCAGCCTCTTCTTGTTGGTACCCGACGAGGCATCACGGTAGAAGCGGGTCACGTAGCTGATGGCATCGTTGACGTCGGTGGCATCGTTGAAGAAGTCCATGCTGTCCACGGTGCTGGCCAGCACGGTGTAGTTCTGCAGGAACTGCAAGGCGGCGCGCTCCGGCTGCTGCTGCCCCGTGCCGCTGTACTGCACCACTGCCACGCGCACGTCCTGGGAGTCGTCGGTCCGGCCCGCTGTCAGGAAGCGCTCGGCCAGCCGCTTGGCAAAGCGCTTGGTGGTCTCGAAGTTGTGGCTGCCCACGCTGGCTGAGCCGTCCAGCAGGATGGTGATGTCAGCCGGGGAAGAGAACGTGACTGTGGGGGCAGGGGCACTGGTTGGCATGCAGCAGGGCCTCCCAGCACAGCCGGGCGGGCTGGCCAGGGGCACCCGGGTCTGGGGTAGCCAGGCCCCGTCGGACGGTCGTTATCTCCAGACCCTCCCCACCAGAGGCCCCCCACCAGAGCCCTGTCCATACCCCAGGTACTCACTTGGGCAGGTGTAATCTGGACATTTCTTGTCTGTAAGAGAAAAACCATGTGGCATGAAGCCAGCGATCACAGGGACCGCTGTTCCATCTGTAACCCACCCCCGACAAAGATGATGCCAATGCATCTCCACAGAAGGCACGGTGCAGACGTACACACGGGTGGTGCTCCTGAAAGCTGGCCAGCCTGCTCCCTGGCCCACTCACCCCACCAGGTGGGGTGTCCCCTTATTCAGGGTGGAACTTTGAAGTGAAGGAATGGTCCCCAGGGATTATTTTGTGATCATCCCACCAGACCAGTGAGGGGTGAGGCAGATCTTGACCCCTTCTGAGAATTGGGAGAACAAGGCTCAGAGAGGAGTGAGGATGGTCTGCAGGTCAGACAGCTCGTGATCTGCTGTCTCGATGCCATTTGATCCCCGGGCAATGCTGATCACGTGCCCATTGTGTGGGGAGAGGGCCCAAGTGTGACCCAGCGTCTCTCTCTGGCCGTCAACCAGCTGCCTGTGCTGCGAGGCTGCTTCCTGCACAGCCTCGTGGGGGCAGCCCGCACCTGGCCGGCCCTACCCCCACCCACCTATGCAGATCTGGGTGGTGATGTTCTTCAGAAAAGCGTCCTCCAGCAGCTCTGCGTAGTTCTCTTTCACTAGCGAGATGCCCGGCCGGCCCTGGGGCGCTAGACCTTGGCAGGAAATGACATTGAGCTGGTCAGAGCCCGCGACGAAGCCAAACAAGTCCTTGATGCCCACGGAGACCACCTGTGGAGAGGGACAGCATCAGCCAGCCCTGGCAGGGAGAGTGCTCCACACCTCAGTGTGCGAAGGCGGCAGCGTGCGGCTTGAAGGTGGCCCCACCTGAATGTCAGGGCCACAGAGCACGTTGAGCGGGGTGGTGTCCCTCTGGGTGTCTGAGCGGCCATCCGTGATGACCAGGGCAATCCGGTTGTTCTGGGTGGGTGGCAGAAGCCGGTCCCGGGTGTACTGCAGGGCCTCGCCCGTGAACGTGCCGCCCGCCATCCACTGCAGCTTCTTGATGGCTCTGCGGGACCATGGCTCTGTCAGCACCGGGCCCGGGCCCAGGTCAGGTCAGGTACTGGGTTGGCACCGGATCAGGGCTCAGGCCTGGGCCTGCCTTGGGGGCTGGATGGGCTCTTAGAGCTGCCCATGTAGCCAGCTGGGCACATCACACTCACTCCTTGAGCTCCTGGGCATTCCTGATGTTAGGGTCCCTCATGTCCACGTGCTCCTGCATCTGGTTGTGACTGTACTGCACCACACCTGCGTGTGACTGCCCCGGCTCAAACTGCATGGGGACAGGCACCGAGGTCAGGCGAGCCCCGCCACCCCCGTACCCTCCATCTGCCCTAGGCCAGACTGGCAGCCACTGTCACATGCTGGCAGGTTGGGCTTTTGGCTCTTGAGTAACACAAGACCCCCCAGGCTCTTCCCAGGACCCCAGGACCTGGCCCCTCTCCAGCCTGGTGTCAGGAAAGACCCCTGCCTCCTGGAAACCACCTTCCTCAGAGCGTGGAGGCCAGGGAGGGGCACACCTTGACCAGCTCGTCCCGGCTCAGCCGGTCGATGACCTTGGTGATGAAGTCCTTGGCAATCTCGAAGTTCTGCAGCCCGATGCTCTCGGAGCTGTCCAGCACGAAGAGGATGTCGATGGGGCCGCACTTGCACTCTGCGGGGGGCAGGGGCGGCTGCTGCTGCACAGCACACACAGGAAGGAGGGGCACAGCCCCACCCCCCACAGGGTTGGTCTACCCAAAGGCTGAAACCACGCAAGTTAGAAAGCGACACTCACCACAGCAAGCTGGGAAAGAGGAGAAAGACAAGGTTAGGTGACATCAAGACCCCGAGTCCTGTGTAAACCCCCCTGCTAGTCCCCACCTCCCTGGGCCTCCCTGACCAGGGCTCTGGGCCTCCTCTCAGTGGGAGGAGAAGGGGGACCGGTGGTGGGGTTGAGAGTGGCCCAGCCCCTAGGGACGTTCTCGCTGGTGCCCCAGCCCCATGTGTCTCCCCCTCACTCAGGCACTGAGTGAAGGACATGCTCTTTCCAATGCAGTTACTCAAGGGTGGAGACACTCACAGCACATTTTCATGATGATGTCCAAGATCTCACATTCCTAGGGAGAGGAAGACACTTCAGGATGGGCTGACTGGCCCGTCACCCAGCCTGGGTGGCCCTGGGCGCTGGGGGTGAGGCTGGCCCTCTGGGTCACCCTCTGCTGGGACCACAGCCAGGCTGGGGACATGCCGGGGCCTCTCACTTCCTGGGTGTGCCCTGTTCTGACCGTGGGCCCCTGCTTCCTGGGCACAGACACCTGGTGTGGTGGTTACTGACATGTGGCCATCATGTGTCTCCCATGGCCTCACGTTTCCCCTTGTGGCTGCCATGTCTCTCCAGAGCTGTCACATGTCCCTCCAGTGGCCATCACGTGTCCTCCTGTTGCTGTCATTGGTTTCCACCCCCATGGGACACTTGGCCAGAGTGGTTGGCCCCTAAGGACATGCACAGACACCCCACTTACGTCTGGTCCCGGTGGTCCTGTGTGTCCTGGGGGTCCCTGTCAGAGAAAAGGTGGGAGAAGGGCTGGAAGCTCTGCCCTGCAGCCCCGCTCCCCAGGCCCCTGAGCAGGGGGTCTGACAGGAGCTCTCAGTAGGTCCCCCTGGGTCCTCGTGACCCCACCTCCCACTAGGAGTCCCCTGAATGCCAGGGACAGCGGAAGCTTCTGCACACTAAGGGCTGGAGAACACCCACTAACTGCCATCGACTCTGTGACAACTGTCCAACGTAGTCCTTTCCCTGGTGGCCAGAGGATGTGCTGCCCAGGCCCCTGCGTGCAGCCCACCCATGCTCACTGCCCAGGTGGCGCATTCTGCTCAATCCAGTGGCCCATCCTCCACAGGGAGCCCACGGTTAGTAGGGCACAGAGCCAGAGCAGGCCCTGCTGCGTTTCTGCTGCTGTCACCTGGCGAATGGCCCCCTTCTCTCTCCCCATTCACCACCCCAGTGTGCCCCTCAAAACTATCTGTTCCCTTTGATCCCACCTGTCAAAACCCCAACCTCCCCAGAGATCTGGTCCTCAAATTCCTAGCCTCCTCTCCCCAGCCCCCTCTCTACCCACTGCAGCCTCAGAGTCCCAGGTGCATCTGCCCCCACCTGCCCCCCGGGCCAGCCTCATCTCTACTCACCTGGGGGCCTTCAGGGCCCCGGTACCCCTTTGCGCCTTTGACACCACGGGGTGAAATGTCGTTGTTCTGGAAGGAAGCAGCATGTGTCACAGACACAGCCACTTGTCCCTCCCAGTCTCTGCCCTCGGGATTTCACAACATTGGGGGCTGTGGGGGGTGGGGCACTCACGTCCTCTCCGGGCTCTCCTGCTTCTCCCTCGTCCCCCTTAACACCGGGGTAGCCTTTAGTGCCCTGCAGGTGACAGGGGGGCACAGGTCAGCGGGGTGCAGAGTCCCGGAGCAGGCGCACGGGCGGGACTCGGGCCCAGGTCTCCTGCGAGCATCTTGCCCAGCTCCTCGGACAGAAAGGCCACTTGTCTACCACAGGCATCCTGGTTGCTCCTTTCCTTCACCAATTTTTCTATTTTAAATCAGTTTTACCGCGGTACAGTTTATATGTGTTTCATTTCATGTTTAAGGAGAAGTTTTAAAAGGAAAAACACAATGGAGATATTGTCTGCCCTGCCCCCCGTACACATTTCCTGGGGGAGAAACTGAGGCCGAGAGTGGCCAGACTGAGGTGCAGGGGAGGCTGGGACAGGACCCTGCTCCCACACACCCTGAGGGCAGTGTCAACCACCAAGAGCATGCCAGTGGGGACACCCATGGATGAAGACACATGTTGGGGGGGGCCTTGGCAAGGAGCCTAGACTAAGGGTGAATGTGTTTGCCTGTGTGTGTACATGTGAGAGTACGTGTGTTTGTATGTGTGTTTGCATGTGTGTGCATGCACACCAGCAGCCCGGCGGTGGGCAGGTACTCACGTTTATCCCGGGGGGGCCCCTGCTGCCCGGATAGCCCTGCAGAAGAAGGCGGGGCAGTCACACCAGGCTTTGACAACCATGGGGCTTCCGTGGACAACCCAGCTACCCACTGCTGGGTGCCACCCACCCACCCACGTGAGTCCAGCTGGTCAACAAGGAAGGTGGCAGGTGGGAGTTGGGGGCACTCACAGGGAAGCCGGGGAAGCCTTCAGTGCCGTTCCCAGGGGGGCCGTCTTCACCCTGGGGGAGCAGACCATGTCCTGTCACTGTGGGAGTCGCCCAGGCCAGGGCTGTCTCCAGACAGTGTGGGCACAGGGTGGTGCTTTTGGGTCCCTCGTCAACCTGGAAGGTGTCTCCCAGCCAGAACTGCCCTGGGGGTCCCCTGCCCACCGCTCCCAGACTTTGGAGCAGGTGGGCCAGCAAAGCACCCATGTGTTTGGTGACCGCAGTGACCACAGTGACTGTAGTGTCCGCAGACACTGAGGGAACAGTCACCTGCAGAGAATGCTCCCTGTCCAGTTACTGTGACTGGGACCCTCAGTTAGACCCCATGAGCTCGGAGCTCGAGCCCAGGGCTTCCAAGGGTCTCAGGTGACCAGGTGTAGCCTCTCTAGGACCCTGTGCCCTTGGGTTTGTCACTCACCCTCTCGCCCATCAGTCCGGGATCTCCGGGGGGTCCTGCAGGCCCTGGGGGGCCTCTGGGACCCTAAGGAGGAAAGGAGCAGGGTTGGGAAGAGTGAGTGGGCACCTGAGGGACATGGTCTCCCAGGGGAAAACAAGAGGGAGGGTTAAATGGAATAGCAGCTGGGCAATGATTGTAAGAAGGGCCCTAAGCCCACGGTCCAAGGGCTGGTGCAGACAGAGCAGAACAGGGCCCCCTGGGGCTCAGAGCCCAGCCTCCTGCTCCACACCCGCCCAGGGGCACCGACACATGAGCAGAAATGGACAGGGATACCCAGGAGTCCAGAACAGGCTGTGAGCCCAGCAAGGGTGTTTGGAGAAACTAATAGACCCAAACTAAGGTGTGGCTCAAAGCACATGTCAACAATGTTCGGAAAAATTGTTAGGATTTCCGGAGGATACTCATTGTGAAAAAACAGACCTGGTGAAGTCAAATTTTCAGGCAAAACGTGAAAAGAAAGAAAAACAAATGGGGAAGACATAAGCCAAACTGTATTATTCATCCCTGGGTGGTACTATTTTAGATTTTGATTTTCTTTTTAATTTTTGTCTGCATTTTCCAAATGTCCTAAAAGTCATGTGTACTAAAACGAGATGAAATATCTGCATGTGCCAATGGCACAGGGGCCTCTCCCAGAGAAGTGCTGGGTGGAAAGAAGGGGCCTGGGGTCAGGGCTGCCCCCTCCTGGAGCCGAGGGCAGGGAGAGCTACTCACCTCCGGCCCCGAGGGCCCCACATCTCCTCGGTATCCTTTAGGTCCAAGGGGGCCAGCATCACCCTGCAAAGAGATGGACAGGCCCCACTGGACCCTCTCTCCACCAACACCAGCCCTCCCGACATGACTTGCTGGCCTGCTTGCTCCACCTACGCCCTCCCTGGAGGCGCATCGCCTGCCCTTCTCGGCCCAGGGTCTCGGTCCCCCAAGCACTTCACGGACACCCCCAGCCAGGCTGCAGGAAGGAAGGCAAGCGCACACCCTTCATGGACCTGCTAGCGCCGGTGCCCCACCGGCCGTGACCCTGCCCTCAGACGCCCTGTTTTAAGTTGGGATTTCCAGACCAGGTCCTTCTTGGACGAGGTCCTCTCCTAACTGGGTACGAGTCCCCGTCATCCAGCCTGTTCCATCCACCAGCTGGCAGCCAGCAGGCTGCTGCCATGTTGCTGCCCTCCTCACAGCCATGCTCACTGGCAGGATCAGACCCCCTGCTTCCTCAGGGTCCCACTCTCCCCCAGCACAGCCTCAGGAATTCTGGAACCTTCTATGCAATACATGCCCAAATTGGCCTCCAGCCAGGATCTCACACCTGGGCTCCAAAAGCTGAATGAGTCCCCCTCCCCCACCCGCCACCTTGTATCCTGGGGCTCCAATGTGGGCTGCCTCCTCCAGGCTGTGCCCTCAGTGACCCAGCCCCACCAGGCAAGGGGGTGCTTTGTGCCTAGGGGCCTGGGCTCCCTCACCCCTTCTGCTGCCAGCCCTGCCCACCTGCTCTCCACCTGCATATTGGTCTCTACCCCTCACAGCCCTCCTCTAGCCCCAGCCAAGCCAGGGCACCCCTCCCCACCCACGCTGAGAGCAGAGCTTGGGGGCACAGTGGGAAGTCTCTCACTCAGCTCCCTGTCCTGCCAAGTGCCCACCAGATGACAAACGGGGGTCCCTCTGTGAGTGCTGAGCATCTGGGGGCCATAGGAGCTAGGCCCTCCCTCACCTATTCCCACTCTGTGACTCCAGCTGCCCCCAGCCTCCTGCAGCTGGTTCTGGACCCCCATACCCCACGGTACCCCAGGTCACACCTCCTGCAACAGAGAGACCTCCCCACAGATTCCTGAGCTGCTGGGAGCATTTCTGCTCCAAGCCTGGAACCAGCAGGCCTGGCTCCCACCTGGACACTCCCTCAGACAGCCAGTTTTCCTACCGGGTCTCCAGGGGCACCAGCAGGGCCTTCTCGTCCCTGGTCACCTGGGGGTCCAGCTTCACCCTGGGAAGGAATAAGCCAGTGAGGTGGGGAGTGGGGAGGGTGAGGCCTGGGGGCCCAGAGCTGGCCACTGTGCTCCCAGGCCTCATCCTTCCTTCCTCCTGTCCTACGTTTCTACTGCAGTGTGGCCATGTGCTCAGCTGTCGAGTGACTTGTGTGGTTTCAGGAGGACCAGCAAGGATGCCAGCAGCTCCTCCTGAGGCCCAAGGCCGCCCCCTATACTGCCTCTTCTCCAGGAGGCTCACTAATGGGGTCCTGGGAGCTGGGGCCCCATCATGGGTGCTCCATCTGCCAGGGGTGTGTGCTGGAGGCGTGGCCTAGGGGCCAGAGGGACTTGGTGGCAGGTGTCCTGTGATTCAGACAGCTTGACATCAGTATGTCTCCCCTAGGGAGGTGGCGCCCCAGGTTAATGAATGGTGACTTACCGGGTCTCCTCTCGGGCCCCGCACACCTGGGGTTCCCAGTGGTCCTATTTCCCCAGGGCCACCCTATGTGGAGAGAGGTAGAAGCAGGTGAGATTGCAGACCCAGACCTCACTACAGGGGAGGGACTCAAGGGCTGGGTGCAGAACGAACATCCCCCCAGCAGGCTCCCAGCTGGCGATGCGGCCATGTCTGGCACTAAGCAGGGAAGCCCAGAGCCCAGGGCACCACCCCGCCAGACTCACCTTTTCTCCGGGGTTGCCATTGGGCCCTGGGTTGCCCTGGGATGGAGAAGAATGGACACAAGCATTAGTTTGGGATGAGAAATCAGCCTGAGTCTCAGGAACAGGGAGCAGGAGGCCAAACGTGGGTGCTTACCTCGTCACCGGCCTCACCCCTCTCTCCCGGGGGACCAGGCTCTCCGGGGTCTCCCTGGAGAGAACAAGGGTACATTCATGCATCTCTGGCCTGGCAGTGCCTGGACTGCGGCTAACCTGTTCCTGGCAGCCTCTCTCAGGGCCCAGGCACCCCCACTCAGGCTGCAGTGAAAGGAGGGGGTGGGGTGGGCACTGCGTGCATGCTCACCTCATCTCCGGAGGGTCCTGTGGTCCCTGGCCTCCCAGGCTCCCCATCGGCTCCAGGCTCCCCCTGGAAAGATTAGAAGGGTTAGCCCCTCGTGTCCTGTCCGGTCTTGGGGGGACCAGGGGACGAGAGGTGCCGTGGGCCATCCCATCCCCTGCTGCAGAAGGCGGGTGTGTTGGAAGCTGAGGGTCTGAGGCTCTGACACAGGGTGGAGGGAACATTCCCCTTGGACAGAAGCACCTGCCCGTCAGCTGTGATGTCTGACCCATAACCTTTGTTGCCCACCATTCTGACCCCCAGTTTCCATGCCAGCCCATGGAGCACAGCAGGGGCCCACAACCTCTCCCGGGGCTGTGGGCCTGGGCCACAAACCTTAGGGACACTCAGTAACCCATAATGCCCCAGGCCCAGCCCCCAGGGGCCTCACAGCACTAACCTTTTGTCCCTTCAGTCCGAAGGCACCCACATCGCCCCTGGGCCCCGGGGGTCCTTGAATACCCTGGTGAGAAGATTGAAGAAGTCAGTCCACGGTGTTACCAAGCAGCCATGAAGCCACACCTGTGTGCAGCACAGCCCTCCGGTGACCTCTTAAGAGCATCAGCAGGAGGACTTCCCGTCTCAAAGTGTTGGTGAGAGAAGGCGACTTACATCGAATCCGGGCGAGCCCTTGCAGCCTGGCAGGCCAGGGTACCCCATCTCCCCCTGGAAGGAGTAAGGAGGGTTTGGCGGTCAAGCCTCTTGGCTCTGGCTCGTCCATCCCCATCCCAGGAAAGCCCCAGACCAGAAGATGCTCTGATCTTGGCCAGGTGGCTTGGTGTCCACGGGAACCTCAGGCTCAAGGAGAAATGTCTCCTGCCTTTCCCACTGCCTCTGAAGTGCCCAGGAGTGCCCCCATGAGGTCCCTGTCGGCCAATGTCTGGAGAAGTGCCTGGCTTTGCCCACTGTCCCTCCCCTGAACCATGTGCCCTGTCCCCTGGCCCTTTCTCTTGGCTGGCTGTTACCTTCATGCCGTCCACACCGTCGATGCCACGCTTGCCCTTCTCACCCTATGAGGTGCAAAGGCCAAAGGATTAGATGAAGGTCAGACAGCACCCACTCGTGGGACAGAACATCTGTCCCCACCACCACACTCACCTTGTAGCCCTTGGGTCCCCTGGAGCCCTGCAGAGACAGGAAGGGAGGGTGAGGGGGGCGATTCCCCCATCATGGGGAGAGTTCCCGTGCCCTCCCAGGGAGGCAGAGAGGGACAGCAAGGAGGGGCGGTCTCCCAGGTCCCTTGGGAAGGGGTTGCCAGTCAACCCCACAACAGCTTGTTGGGGCCCAGCCACACCCAGGATGGCCGATGTTGTCCTTGTCCAGGTGAGGGGGGCTGCTCTGCACCTGGAGGGCACACCCCAAAGTTGTGCCTTACTCACCTTCTCCCCTCGGCTTCCCTTTTCTCCCTAGGAGGCAGACAGAAGAGGAGAGGGGACTGTTAGTGGTGTCCCAGGGCCCGGTGCCCGGGGACAGCTCCGATGCACTGCAGCTCAGCCCCAAGACAGGCCACTGCGGCGGAGGAGGGGAGACGCACCTTCATCCCCTGGTAGCCGACAGGTCCCAGGTCCCCAGGCCTCCCCTGAAACAAAAAGCAGGGTGTGTGTTAGACCCCCTAGGGGCAGGGCCAGCCCCCCCAACCCACCCCACCCGCAGCCTGCCTCATCTCCAACTCCACTCTGGCCTGGTTAGCCAGAGAGACTGGGCGCGCTGACCCCTGGCCCAGCTGGCTGGCATCTGAGGGGGCAGCTCCACTGTGAAGGCCCCACCTCCACTGCTGGGGGGCTCCTCAGTGGAGCTCCAGGGAGAAGCTAGGGCTGGGTTGTGGGGAGACTGGCCAAGGCTGAGACAGAGATCAGGGGACTTTGCTGTCTGACCCCTGCCTTCCCCGCTGAACACAGGCTGGGCACATGCGGAGCCCTGAGGGGCACATGAGGTCGCCCCCGTTGGGGTGTGCTGGACGGAATATCTGTGCAGTTGCCCCCCACCCCAGCCCTGGCTGCCCATGGAGGTGTGTCCTCAGGGACCACGGCACTCAGACACCAGCCATCCTTCTGGAGGGTTCTGCAGCCTGGTCCCTCAGCCTCGGGCTTCTCAGCGCTCCTAGCCCCAGGGTCGGGCGCTCGTCACTCACGGGGTCTCCGGGCTCTCCTCTCTCTCCTGGGAGACCTGGCTTCCCTCGTTCCCCCTGGAGCACAAAGCAGATCAAGGTTAGGAGACAGTTTCCCAAGTAGTTCTGCAAAGCTGGTGAAAGGGACCCCTGCTGGTTTGCGTGCTTTTCAGCCACCTTCTCCTGTGACCCATCTTGGGATCTTCGAGGTCAGTCCCACATGTCCCCTCCCTTGCACCCCATCAGGCTGTGGGGGTGCCCCGCCAGCTGGAGAGAGGCCTCTGCATCTCTCTTCTCTGCTATCTTGCACCCCATTCCAGCTGCTGAGCTGGGCTCCTGGGTGGGCCACGTGGACTCAAAGACCCTCCCCCTGGGCAATGCTGGCTCAGCTCCCGTGGTCAGCACCACATGGTTTCATGCCACTGAAGCTGACATTTTGAAGGAGAAGCCAGAAATCTGGACTTTCCTGAACAATGTCCCAATTTGTAAGTACCGGCGACAAATCTTGATTGTTAAAATCTCCCTGCATAAGCCACCTTGGCCTGGGCCCCAAGTGCGTGCCCATCTCCCATCAAGGCCCATCTCCAGGAGCCAAGCACTCAAGGGACACTTTCAGAAAGGGCCAGTTCCTCCACCACAGGGAGGGGGCAAGGGAGCTACCAGGTCCCTGTCCCTCACACCAACCCTGGGCCACCCCTTGGCCTCAGGGTCACTGTGCCAGCTTCTCTCCCCATGGTTGGAGGCATCTGCTCAGGGAGGGATGCCTTTACTGTCCCCACACCCAACCCAGTGGCAGATGCATGGTGGGTGCCCAGGACAGCTGCCTGGGGTGCAGGCTGCAGGGACATTTCTCCCATGCTTACTCAACACCCCTCTCTCTCCTGGATGTAAGCGAGGGTAGGGTGCGGCCACTCACCTCATACCCAGGGTCACCCCGTGGTCCGGGAGGTCCTCTGGCGGGCTGCAAGGCAGAGAAAACAGTCAGCCCGAGACAGACCATCCCAGGAGGCCCCAGGTGTGGGCGGGGGACCCACACTCACCTGGCACTCGAAGGAGCAGCACTGCCGGAGAAGGGACAAAGTAACACGTTAGAAAGCCAAGCACAGCTGCTGTACCCTGGATACCTGCGGGTGCTTAGAGGGCTTGGCTTGGGTGCCCCAGGTTGGGGGACAAAGGGACCAGTGGTGACACCTTGGGCAGTGGGGGGAGGGGGGGCAGCGGGGCTCTTACCACTTGTTCCACATTATTTTTCTGAAAATAAAATGAAAAAGTCAAATTAATTTATATTTGCCGCAGAGGATTTCCCAGCATCCGGACATGGGAACTGACAGTGTGACAGCCACTCACAATCATGTCGGTGATGGTGTCAATGGTCTGGCTGATGGTTTCCTCCGCATCGCGGCTCTGTCCCCAGTCTGCTGCTGTGAAGTTGCGCCGGTACGGGTGGTCTGTGGCGATGATGCTCAGACGTGGCTCCTGGGGCGGACACCAGCGAGAGCAAGGATGACGATAATGACTGAGAATGTGGCCCCTCCCCCACCTCTGCTCCTCCCCACGCCCTGTCCTGCAGCTTGGCGTCTGCATCTCTGCACCCATAGGCTGAGCCCGGTGCCCCCTCCCTGGCCACAGGCCCAGGACGGGGCTCCTACTAGGTGGTCAGGCGTGATGGCCACTGAGAAGACTTTGATGCCCAGGTGCTTGGCCTCGTTCACAGCGTCCTCCAGGCCTCCGCATGGCTCCTTGTAGCCTTCCAGGGGGTGCCCATCAGTCACCACAATCAGGTACTTGTTCTCCTTCAGGTGGGAGCCCCTGCAAGGGGGTGGGCAGCGGTGAGACCCGGCCTGGCTCTGGCCTCCTCAGGCCACCCCTGACCCTGACAGCCCATGGCCCCCTTTGGCGGGCTGAGGTGCAGCAATGGGAGGTAATGGGGGCAGACACCCCTGAGGGAGACCCAGGCCCAAGCTGCTCTGCAAAGCGGGGTTTCCTGTTTCACTGAACCGTGTTTGTCTTTGCTGATACTGCTACAACATGGGATCGTAAAAACAGTCATGAAGCAAAAAATAGAGTTTTGTGGGGTCTCATTTCCCTAAAAGACTATTTTGGAAAATGCAAAGATAGCCAGGGGAGAGGCACTGGTCCTCACCCACCCTGAGGCGTCAGGACACAGAACCTCAAACTCAGGCAATGGGAGGGGACAGCTGAAGACATGTGACCCCCCATCAGTGGGGCCCTTGGGGCTCGGCAGGGCGAAGCCACATCCAGGAGCTGGCCCTCTCCCTGGACACTGTGGCTGCGGCCTGCTCACTGCTGCAAAGGTTCCCAGTAATGTGCAGGGCCAGCACTGGGGACATTGATGCTCTCGCAGGGGTCCCTTCCCTCTATGTCACCCCTCTGTCCCCGTCTTCTATATGTCTCTCTGTCTCTGTCTGTCTGTCTCTGACTGCAGGCACCACCTCTGCTTGGCCAAAAGTGGCAGTAATGGGGGTGTTTCAGGTCCCTGCTGGTTGCACTGGTTGAGGAGACAGTGGGTGGCTTCAGGGAGGGATGAAGGGACTCAGAGTGGCCCTTGGTGACCATGAGGGAGGCTGAGCAGTGGTCAGTAGCATGATCTCCTCGGCCACTAGGACTGGTCCTGGGGGATCTTAGGCACTGGAGTCTGATTTGCCAGTGAGCAGCCCCTGGGGCCTGGTGAGTTTCAGGGTGGTGACCATGCTGGGGTCAGGAAGGCGGAGGCCCTCCAGGGATATGGGGCCTGTGCATCTCCCCAGAGGCAGGAGCCATGCCCAGGACTGGACCACAGATGGAGCTGCCACGTGTGCACAGCCCTGGGGGTGGGGCGTCCTCACCCAATGAGCAGCTCCTCCAGCCCCTTCTTGATAGCGCAGTCTGTGTAGGTGCCCTTGCCGAAGTACTTGACCGCGTCCACGCTGGCCTTCAGCGCGTCCCGGCCGCTGGGCATGCGCGTGAGCCCGCGAATGATCTCCACTTCGTCACTGTAGTGCAGTGCGCCCACGTTCCACACCAGGTTGCGGTCGCAGCGGTAGTACCTGCAGGGGTGGAGGGTGAGCAGTGGGCCTCCCAGGCCCCAGCCTGAGTGCACCCAGTGGCCTTCTCGCTCCCTAGCTCCTGTCCATCCAGCGCAAGATCGCCGCCTTTCACAGGTGGAAGACCACCCACCCCATCCCGTCCCAGAGGTAGAAGCCGGCCAGCCATGGGCTGGACTATGTGTACGGCCCTAAGACGCCCAGTCCCTGACTTGGTCACCACATGTGGGGAGGCTGGCATGGTCAGGGGGCATGGGCTCCAGCCAGCGAACCACCAGTCTCCTAATTTCCAGGGACTTCAGATGAGCAGCTGGATGCTCATAGTCTGTGGTGGGCGGGGAGGTAGGGGTCGACCTCTTAGTGGATGGTAGTGAGCAGCGTGATTGGGGCAGACCCCACAGTGAGGAGCATGGGTGTGGCCAGGTCTAAGCAGGACTCTGGTGAGGGGTCCCCATGGGTATGACTCTGAGCCTCTGCGTGTGCACCTGGACCCCCAGACTCTCAACTTTGCCCAAGCCTGGGGGTGGCCTGCCCACCAGCCCATTTAGCATTTGGAGTGACTTAGCTTTGTGGTTGTGCTAACAGTGACAATCACAAGAGGAGCCTATTCCAGTTCATAGGTGGGGAAGTTGAGGCACAGGAGGCTGATTAAAAGGCCAAAGGCACATGGAAGGGGGTGCTGGCCCACATGGCTGTCTCAGCATCCCTCATGGAGGCATCATCCACGTAGCCCCCAGCACCTTCCGTTCCATGGACCTGGGCCTTCAGGGTAGGTGTGGGGTTTCAGGTATCATAACACCCTGCATTGGACAGCCACACCCTCTCTCCCTGTGGCTCCATTGGGTGGTGGGAGGTTCAGGGCCCTGGTCAGCAGGTCAGCAGGGACAGGGGTGAAACTAGGGATGGAGCCCTGCATAGGTGGGGGAAGGAGTTGGGTTCTGACCCAAGCCCCTCCTCCCTACTGCTCTACCCTTCCACTGTGGGCGGGTCCTGTCCTTGGCCACACCCTTCCCACCCACCCTCCGAGTGCTGTGGACTCATCACACAGATGAATGAGTAAGTGAATGAATGGAGTGTGCCATGCCCAAACCCAGAACCAAGCTGGTGGCCCTTCCAGGCCCCTATGTCTGTGACACTGGGCACATTGGGACACTGGGTCTGGACACAGGCTCTGATACCCCATGTGGGCAGCAGTTAGTGTCCAGGTGGTTGGCAAGGTATGCCCCCTCCAGGCTCCACTCAGGGCCTCAGGCCACCTCCTTAAACCTGTTCAATTTAGGATGGGAGGCAGTTCCTCTTGTGCATTTGGGGTGACAGGAGCCTCACATCACAGCACTGTCCTCTCAGGCCTCCTGCCGACCAGTGCCTTCACCCCCTTCCCTTAGCCTGCTGCGTCCTGAACCCTTCTTTGGTGCACCTGAACCACTGTGGACTTTGGGAAGGTACTCGAATGACTGACACTTCCCTTCTCTGATGGGAAAGTTGAGACCAGACTCCCTGCTGGGCTGTGGCAGGCATGGCACTAGGCCGGCCAGTGCTCTGGGCCCACCAGCCTTTCCTCTGAAAGTCTCATAGAAATGCAGGAGAGAGGTCAAAGTGTGCCCTCTTACCTGTCTTTCAGGTTGTCGATGAATCGCTTTGTGAAGGACTTGACCTTGTCCACCAGGGCCCCGTAGGGCTTCAGCCTCAAGGCCACACTCTCGGAGGTGTCCAGCACAAAGAAGAGGTCCACGGGGCAGTCTGGACCAGGGATAAGAGGAAACTTGCCACTTATGCCCTGCACCCTGAGGACACACTGAGGTCACCTTTACCCACTTTTCCTTCCGGCAACTCTGACCCCATCAGCCACTTCCCTGGTCAGCCACCCTCACTGCACTGAATGGTTCTAATCAAGAAAAGCTGGCACCCAGCAATGGGGTGGGGTGGCCATGAGAGCCCCCACATTCAGTTCTGAGAATCCTGCCAGGCCTCTGCGAAGGACAACTGCTCTCTTACTACATTTCCAAGTTAAGTTCACTACCAGGGGCATGAACTTCAGAAAAAGGTGTGTGGGAACAGGTAACCACGTTTCTTGACTGATTGCCAGGCAAGGGATCAAATGGAATTAACTGGGGTAGAGAAAAAAACAGCACTTGGTGGGCAGGACAGTCGCTCATGGAGAGCTGGAGGCTGAGACCCAAATGAAGTTCATTGTCCTCACTGGGTCCTCCCAACTGGCCGTGCTGATGACCAGGGCCCAGGGGCCTTGCTGAGCTGGGGAATTTTCAAGCACCCCCACGAGCCCCCCCTCCACCTGTCTACAGCTCTCAGGTCAAGGAAAGAGGCCAGGATCCCACTCGGGGCTGGATGCATCCAGTCCCGGTCACTGCCTCACAGGACAGCAAAAAGCACAGTTGGAGATTCAGCAAGTCCACTCACCTTGGAAGGCAATGGCCCTCTCGGCTGCCGGGAGGTCCTGCGCTGTGGCCCAGCAGGCCTGCAGCAGCAGGGGGAGCAGAACAGGGGCCAGCCTCATGTCACCGGCCTGCGAGTCACCATCCAGTGAGGACAGGGACCAGGGTGAGCTGACAATGACCAGAGAGAGAGAGAGAGAGAGAGAGAGAGAGGAAGAGAGAGAGAAGTTGTCTCTGCTCCGCCAGAGTTACTGCCTGGGAGGGAGGGACGGAGGAAGGGAGGGAGGGGCAGAGGGGGGGGAGCGGGCAGAGGAGGAGCCGGCTGGGGCCAGCCCAGGATAGGAGTGGAGGCCGGGGGTCTCCTCCAGCTCAGGGGTGAGTCACTGTGAAGGAAAGAGTGTCTGGTGTCTGGAGCGGCTTTGAGCCTGGACACTGCTCTGCTGAAGGATCCACTTCCCCTGCGCGGGGGCTGTGCTTCTCGTGCTCAGAGAACAAAGGTGCAGTTGAGTGGAAGATGCCTAAAAAGAGAACTGTGGCCCCAAATGAATCTCCCCGCAATGTGGTTTCATGGTTTCCAGTCCAGACATCCTCTTGCAGAGCTGATCTGCGTGGTCACCGACCCCCACACTACCCGCTTCCCACACACGAGATGTTCTTGCTTTCGGTGTCTCAGATCCTCGGCCTGGCCAGATTTTGGAGCTGTTTTCACGCATATTACCCCTCAGTTCAGTCAAATACAGGTTTTGTTTCATTTTCACCGTGGAAAACAAACTCAACAGGTCCATATATCTGAGGCCCTGCGTGAGTGGGCTCCAGATGTGGTCAGACCCAACCCCTGCCCCAGAGAAGTTTCCAGAAGACCTTTGCTGGAGCTGTTGATACTTGTCTAAAATCAGCCTAAACTGTTTATAGTTTAAAGAACATACAAAGGTTGTATAACCATTGTAAGGAAAGGTTTGAGAAAATCTTCAGAAATCGTACTTCTTGACCATTCTCGTGTTCCAATATTTCCTTCACTTTCCCTACCCACTTTATGGGATTTTTATGAACTAATTGTACGGATAATTTTACCTGCCACTGATTTCATCCAGACCCTGCCGTGGACACCTCTCCCTGCGCTCTGGGGTTTGGTGCAGGGGCGTGCAGCTCACGGGAGTCTTGTTCGAACAAAGGGGGTCAGACCCAGGTGCAGAACGGTGGCCTGCTCACTCGGCCCACGTTCAAGCTGTTTTGCCCACAAAGGGCAGCGCCTCTGACGTTCTCGCAGCTTTGGGAGAATATGCTGCGTAGCACACGAGAGCGGTAGAGGCCCGGCCAGGCCGCGTGTGAGTCCCAGGACGGCGCTGAGCTGAGCCACGTGGTTGGGAATGGTTTGTTACACAGCAGGTCAGAGCGAGCATGCTGTCTGTAAGATGGAAGAAATGTCCATCACTCACACAGGGACAGATTACGTGGCTTCCAGGCCTAATTGCTTCTCTGGCCCTCCCCGTAGGGGGTCCTTGTCAGGCACCAGCTTGTGGGCCACCAGTGAGTCTCTGGTGGTGTGACCGATGTGACCGCTCCATGGTGAGGCAGTGGACCCCTGCCTTCAGTCTGGCAACTCCCTTGCTCAAGCCCAGTCTGCGCTTCTCTAGGGAAGGGCAGGGGCCACGTGGGTCTGTTGAGTGGAAGGAAGCTCTCACCCAAGGGGTACCAGCCCCAGACGGGCCGGAGGTGCCTTCGGACTCACGGGAGCTCAGCAGTGATGTCTTCAGAAAATTTTATTTTTCCTTTTACAAAAAAGGTGCATGCCCATCATAAAGAAATGACAAACATAGAAAAATACCATCTTGTCTCACTGCCCAGAGGTAATCTGAGCTAATACTTCTGTGTCTCTTAACAGTCTTTCTGCTCGTTTTCATAGACGTGCGGTCACCTGGTATGTATCTGCTTATCCACTTTCATCCGTGGTTTTCTCTGATTATAAAAGTGGCACATATGTATGTACTAAAGAAAATATAAGAAGGAAAATAAAAACCATCCGGAACCCTACGTCCAGATGTACAGAGCTGGATCGCTGTGTTTTTCAATGTCGTGGAGGGGAGGCTACCCTATTCCTCACTCTCCAGATCCCCTCTCTCCAGGGGTGCTGCCGTTCCTCTTGAGGGGTGATGTTGCCTCTGAACATCTCAACATTGCCCTGCAGCAGCCCCTCCCTAATCCAGGCGGGTCAGTAGTTGCTGTTGGTGCACAGTATCTGTCCTAGCTCCTCCTGGGAGCCTGGAGGCTGCGTGGACACCTGCATACAGGGAGCTGCTGAGAGATGAGCAGGGTCCACAGGGACTGAGCTGGGAGGTGGGTTGCGGGGGCCTTTTGTGGGGGGTAGTAGCAGGGCAGGGCTTTCCTGCACAGCCTGTAGTGTATGCATGTGCACACACATGTATGTCCAATGGTGCCCTCGAGCAGATCTGCACTCTGGAGCCCCAGCCAGTCCTCTCGTCACAACCTGGCTCAGATGGGGACCCTGGAGTCCCCCTGCCAGGAGCCTTCCACGAGCCCCCATGAATGGACCTTTGCTTTTTCCCCCGCCTCGTTCCCAGGTCCCTGCAACTCTGGTGCCTGGAAAAGTCAGGGCAGGAAAAGGGGAACCACCCACAGCACGGCTGCCAGGGCTGTAAAACCAGGAGGGTGGGTGGGAGTAGGAAGGAAAGACATCCTGACGGAAACCTTCTGCGTTCCCGCGGAGGCCAGAGGAGACTGGTGCAGCCCAAGACTGCACAGGGATGCGGCCGCCGCCAGTCTGCCCGGAGCCGCGTCCCTCCTTCCACCGCCTCCTTCCCCTCCCCAGTCCCTCCCGTTTCTCCCCCTCCTGCCCACACTCCGTGGAGCAACAGCGCCCCCTCTGGCACACAGACCCCAGCCCTAGGGCAGGGCCTTCTTCCTTTTAATAAAACCCTTTACTCCCTTCCCCCCACCCCTTCCTCTATCCTCCCTCTTTCTTTTTCTCTAAGGAAACATCTCGGGAACAAGTGAGGCATGAGGGGGTGGTCCAGCCCCTTGCTGGCTCCACCAGCCACAATCGGGGTCCGGGTGTCCCCAGACCCCGAAGTCGTGGCCACCCCCACTGTCCTTCAGCCAGAGGGACCCTCTGCCAGGAGCGCCATTGGTCGAATCCCAGATTGGGGGAGGAGCTGCCACCACTCCAGTCCAGGGTCAGGGTCCCTCAGACACAAGGTCCACTCTAGGAAGGACAGCTGAGCCTTTATGGAGGGGTGGTCATGCGGGGAGTGACAAGGTAGAGGAGGTGAGGACAGAGGGAGGGGAGGAGCTCCCACCAGACCTCCACCCTGGTCTCCAGGCCAGGGAGCATCATGGATGGAGCCCCCTGATGAGTGAAGCCCCCCATGAGTGATGCACCATCCGTCCTGGGCATGGCCTGTGGAGGATGTGGACCTGCCCTGTGGGCAGCAGGGACGCTGCCTGGCCTCACTGACTTTGCTCCCACTTAAAACAAGTCCCTCTGCAGAAGATGAGGGTGGGGTGTTCCTTGCCAAGGATGGGGACCTCCATCACCTCCTCTCCTCTGCTTACCCTGGTTCTCTCTATCTCCTGTGGCCTCACCACACCATGTCCACACAGTGGCAGTGAGTGATGGACGGTGGCCATCAGTGTGACCCACACTATACCCCACGCTGTCCACCAGCTGGCAGTGCTGTAGACATGGGGTTGGTGGGAAGCGAGAACACACAGCCAACCATCAGACCTGGCTTTGACCTCCTGCCCCTGGGTCCTCCCTGGCCAGCTCTGGGCAGCTCCAGATCTCCCCCCTGACCACATTCTCCACCTACCCTCGGAAGGCCCGCCTGTCCACTGCACAGACGCAGGGACAAGGCTTGGCCTGCTTTGTTGGTGAGGCCGCCCTGCAGTGAGGCCTTCCCATTTAAAGTGTTGGCGTGGACAGAACCCAAGAGGGCTGCCCCCAGTCTCTGGGCTGGAGTGTGGGTCCCCAGCACCCAGTGTCCAGTTGACCACTCAGGTAGCACTGACCTTGGGAGCAAAGTGCACTTTGCTGGGTGCTGGTCTGAAATGGAAGTTTCTGGGTTAAAACTGTACATTTGTGATGACAGACAATTTTGTTCAGTTCACGAAGCACCGTTACCTGTATTTCCCAGTTCAGGGCTCCTTCAGATGCGGGGGTGGCGAGCAGAGTTTTACCCCGTTATCCAGATGGGGAAACTGAGGAGCGCAGATGAGCGACTATGGAGAGAGACCCAGGCTGCTGGCCTCAGCCCAACCGTCCCTGAGCTGAGCCTCCCTGCCCTGCCCAGCGCAGCTTGGACCAAGGGAAGACGTCTTCCTTGGGCCCCAAAACTCGGGCTCCACCTGATAGAATTTTCTAGAAAAGGAAGACAAACACAGCTGAGGCAGTGTCAGGACCTGGGGGGGGACAAACCTTCTTAGCATCTGTTGAACGAAACCCTTTATGATTTCTTTTTAACACCTCAACTGTCGAGTGAAATTTTCTACCCACCTAGAACATGACTCAAAAAGGAAAACAGTGTTTTCCACAGGTCACACTCGTGGCTTCCAAGGCGGTGTGACTGTGGGTCTTGGAGACGGAAGTGCCCGCCTGCCCCCTGTCCTCGCCAAGACCCAGGCCCTGAATGGCAGGCTCCATCTTGGTGCTTGTCCCTGCCTTCGGCGTGGACAGCCTCTCCCTCTGTTTCTGTCTCTGGGTCGCCCCTCTCCAGGCCAGCTCCACCTCGAGGGGGTCGGTGCTCTGGCCCCAGCACCTAGGACAGGGCGGGCCTGTTCCCCAGCCTATGTTTGCCAACTGCTCAATGAGTCAGTTGGACAGGAGCAGCCAGTGGTCACGTCCAGTAGGCAGGGCCAACAGGCATGGGGCTGACCTCAGATGGGCCGGGGATGGCCAGGCTGGCTGCCCAGGAGAAAACACTGGGCCCAAGGGGACATCTGAATCACCTAGTCCTGCAGGCCAGTCCCTCAGGTGAGGACTCAGGTCCTAGCTGACAAGGAGCCTGCACCAGTCCGCAACCAGGCAGCCAAAAGCAACAGAAAAGAAGCCAGGACGAGGAGGCAGCTCCCAGCCGAGTCCTTGCATGCCAGCACCCAGAGGAGGGGTTGAGGCTGCTGCTGCTCAGAGGGGGGGCATCCTGGGCTGCCAGCCTGTTGTTGGTGGGGACAGGCACAGGCCTTCCCATATGTAAGGGTGTGGATGAGACCGAGCTCATCCCTGGAGTGCGGCCTCCAGACTTACTTGCCAAAATCACACCAAAATATGTGGGTTTTTTTAAACTGAAAAAGTGCAGTAACGCCTCGCAAACTCAACAACGGCATTGTTCAGTAAATGGGGGCGCAGTGAGGAATAGGTGCTGGGTGGGCGAAGCCCCAGGACAAGTGCCCAGGATGCTCAGAGGATGTGCCCTCAGAGAATGGCAGGGTCTCCGGTGCAGAGCAGCATCGCTCCTGGTCACCTGGGGCATCTCTGGACACAGGCGAGACCGGCCCAGGGGGAGATGTCTGCTCTCGCCGTGGCACTGTGTCGCCAGCCCACTGCCTGTTTTCCTGTTATCACTGCCCACATTTGTTTAGTGAAAGGCTCAGTCCTCTCACACCTCTCCCTTGCACCCCCCTCCCGGGGACACTGGCCAGGGGAGCCATCGTCAACTGTGCTTGAGAAGCTCAATGAGTCCCTCTGGCCCTCTTCCCAGGGCCACGTGCACCCTCTGAATTTGTCCTTGTTCTGTTGCCAAGAGCTGAGAGTTTTCTTTTCTGGTAGAATCAGGCATAGGGGCTGTGGCTGCGGCTCATCATCTGAAAGAAACACTGAAGAAGGACAGAGGGAGGGAGGGGGTCAGGGGAAGGGGGTGTCCAGATGAGATGATCTGGGACATACCGATGCCATGCGAGTGGCCGGCGGGGATGGGGGAGGTGCAGTGGCTGCACCAGCCACAAGGCCTGTCCACCGGAGGCTGTGGTCCCAAGACCTAAGCTCCCGCAGGACACCCTGGACAGCACAGAAAGTCTCACTGGAGCCACCAGGCAGGGGACCCACACCCCAGCCCCAGCCATGGTGACTCCGCTGTGGGTCTGGACGGGTTAATCTTTTTCCAGTTACCTCACGGTGGCCTCTGGTTCTATGGAAAAAGCAGAGCATCTGGCTCTGATATTTCCTTAACGGCTGTCTGAGCCTGTGGGGGAAGTTTGGCTGCTTGCCTCAGAGCCTTGCAGACTTCCATGGGCTTGAGGAGCCTGGGGGAGGGGGCTTCCCAGGCAGCGCCAGCCACTGGGCCCGCCTACCCTGGGGCCCAGAGCCACCCAGCAAGGCCCCCACAGCCAGCCCAGCATTCCTGAGAAGAAGAGTCATTTCCTGTGCTGCTGACTCCTGGGGCCGGGGTCCTGGAGGCGGTGGGGCCACAGGGGGCACTGCTGGCCCTGGGCTGGCCCCTCCCATGGCACTGTGAGGCTTCTGAAGGGACTGGTGAGGGGCCTGCCGCCCTTCAGAGGTGGGGCTTCTGCTCTCATCCAATAGATGGTACTGTGGGGGCCAGGACCCCAGAACCACAGGTTGCCCCCTCAGGGGGAAACCTCAGGGTCTTCTGCCTTCCCCCCAGCTTCCTCCAGGGGTGCTGAGGGCCTGGGACCAGGTCCCGGGATCACTTGCGTTAACCCCATGCTGGTCCTCCGGGGGCTCGGAGACAGGGCTGGTGGCCAGTCCGTGGCCAGGTCCTCACTGAGTCACACAGCAGTTCTGAGGCCCCGTTCACAGGGAAGAGGGAGATGGGCCAGGGGCCCCACAGACCAGCAGCCCCTCTGCACAGAGATGGCTGCTCCAGACCCGGAGAGAAGAAGCAGGGCTCCTCCACCGTAGTGTGACCTCAGTCCCCATCACTGGGCGCCCACCCCAGCAAGCCTCGCCCCTCCCATCCTTCCCCACAGCAGCTGCAGGGGGCCACTCAGACACACCTAAGTGCAGGGAAAGCGCTGCGTCTGGCCTGGTGTGCCCCGGTGAAGCAGAGGCGGTCACACTGGGTCTGTTCTCAGCTCTGACACTTACTGGCTATGTGACTTCAGGCACATCAGCTCCCAGAAGCTGTTTCCTCAAATTGTCCAGAGAAATCCTGACATGTTCTCAGGGGATGGAAGCTGGTGAAGGGGACAGGTGACTGCCTGGTGTCCAAGCAGGGCTCCCCATGAGGCAGAGGAGGAGGACCTGGGTCTGGATCTGAACCCCTCCTTGCTCACATGGTCCCTGCTTCCCCACATTATCGCCACCTCCAGGGACGAGCTGTGCCCTCTGGGGGAACTCTGGAATTCTCAGGGACACACTTGAGGCCTTTGAGGCCTCAACGACGTCCAGTCAAACCCGGATAGGCTGCTGTCCCACGGAAAAGGGGTGGCACCCTGCGCCGAGGCCTCCAGGTTCCCACATTGTCAATCACCCTGAAGAAGCCTTGTTAAAGCTTCTTTGTGGACACTCCGAGGACCCGAGTGCCATCTGGGAAGGGAGGGAACATGGGCCTTCCTGTTCTGGGCGACAGGTGGGCACAGGGTCTGGGGCCCCAGGGGTGGGGGAAGAAGAAGGTGTCCAGGGCCCTGACCCCCACTGGGGGAGGTTGGGATCCCTCAGGGTTCACCAGGAGGACAAGGGGTCTCCATTGTGCTCTCTCTGCACACAGGCAACCACGCAGTCAAGTTCTGATGGCGGTTTCAGAGCCAAGCGAGGCTTAGATGGGTGTGGGCCCCTCACCCAGCAGCTGGTGCGCTTCTGGGGGCTGGGACCTCTCAGGAGGCACTGGGGTCCACTGGGAAGCACCCCACCCCCATGTGGGCTGCAGCTCCTGCTGCTGCTCGGGGTCTGGACAGCAGGGCTTTGATGACTGTGGGCAGTGTGCAGGCAGGTGTGCGGGCAGTCCCGGGGACACAGCCACCACCAAGATGCAGGCAGCCCCATCCCTGGGGACCTCGGCCACCATCCCAGCCCAGCCAACGGCCATCAGCCATACGGCTGTGTTCAGGAGCGAAGCCTGGGGCAGCAGAACAGAGGGCGGGCGGTGGGTGCATTGCAGTTGCTGCTTTTTCTCTCCACCCAGAGGGCTCAGCCCAGCCTGGGGCCCTCAGTGCCTGGGCACAACCGCCCAGTCCCCTCTCTCTTCCCCCAAACCTGCCCTGAACTCCTGGGAAAGACTGGAGGGCCTAGGGCGCCCTCTGCTGCCGGCCTGGGAACTCGCACTGAGCAGTCCCACCCTGGGAGAGGGGCAGCCCTGGGACCACCTGGATGCCTGGATTCGCTGGTGCCCCAAAGATACAGAGGTGTGACATGGCTTCTACTAGGGACAGGGACTTGTGTGACCCCTGAGGACCCCAGTTCTGCCAGAGAAACAGTGAGGCTGGGTCAGGCATCACTCCCAAGTCCCACCCAGGCCTCGGGAGTGGAGTCTTTTGATCCCACCTCACCCCACCCCACCCAGGACCAGCAGCTAGCAGCCAGCAGGCTCAGCCCAGGACAAAGAGAATATGGGGGTCATCCTCCAGCTCTGGTCAGCCTGGCTGGCCTGTTCCCAGCTTCTAGCCAACTGCCCAGGAGCTTCTGCTCTGGTTCCTGAGAACTGAGCTGGCCGGACCAAGTGTCCCTGGACCACAGGGACAACTCCTGGCCAAGGTACACTGGAGCCTTGCCCAGTGCTCTGAGCCCAGAGGCCATAGGGGCAGGTGGGCACCCAAGATATTAGAGGTGAGCCCCCAGCAGCCCCAGGACCAGAGTCAGCCAGGGCGATGGTGGTGGGGGTGTTTCTAGGAGCTGTGTTCATCCAGGCCTCTGTGCTCATCTGTCATCTATCAGTATCTATCCATTGTCTATGTAACTATCACCTATCTATGATTTTGATGTCTATCTGCCTATTATCTGTCACCTACCTGCCTGCCTACCCCACCACACACCTGTCACAAGGTTAATCCAGCCCCCTCATTTCCAGAGTGGGAACGCCCTCCTCCAACAGTGGAAACTGGCTCCCCTCAGACCCAATATATTTACCTCCTTGGTCAGTCCCAGAACACACACAAGGTAACTTCTGATTTGCCCACCCATTCCCAGGTGAAAAGCAAACCTACTAACCAGAGTTTAATAGTTATTTACATTTTTTGTCTTTAGCCTGGGAATACATAGTCAAAATACTCTGTGCAAAGAATTCTTAGGTGAGTCCCCACACTTTCCTGTGCTGTCAGTGCGTTTGTATTCATCCGAAATACAATTAGGTGTGTGTTCCACTTGGCTCCCCTCCCTTTTCTATTTTAGCTGCTGGTGTTTCCGAGTGTGGGACACCGTGACACAGTTCTGGCATTTAGAACCACAGGAAGACTGCACCCAGCAGGGCTGCCCCCCATGCCCTTCCCAGCTCCCACCCTTTCTGCTCTGTTTCCACCCAGAGACCCCTCACTCTGTGTAGGGCTGCGGAGTCTCCAGTGGGTAGAAGTGTGGCACTCTCATCAAACATCCAAAGGTGGCAGTGACCCAGGGCCTGCCTCTCCAACGGATCTGCCTTCCACTCAGCATGCCGAAGCCCCGGCCGTGCCCCTTTGGAGATCCTCTGAAACCACGCACCTCATATCTCCTGAACCCAAACCACTTCGCTCCATCCTGTAAGTGACGAGGGGACTGCACTTGGATGCGGCGTAGGTGCACTCTGCCGTGGGTCCTAACGTCGGATCTTTGTCTGGGCCCGTTTGTCTCTCACGTTCACTGGCATCTTTCCTCATGGCAGAAAACAACGTGTAGGTATCGCACAGAATTTGGAAGATAGGAGGGGAACAGAATGTCTGTAACTGCCCCGTCCAGAGGGAAAGTGTTGAAGTTTGTGCTTCTAACTTTGAGTTATATGAAAGGTAGGTGGGTGACAGAAAAGCCAAATGAAACCACCAGTCAACTTCAGATTCTGACCCAAAGGCTTTTAATAGCTATGATGAAGGTCAATTGTACTTAAAATACGTACACTTTCTAAACAAAAGTGGAATCACATTATACCAGCTCCTTTGTAACTTGTGTTTCCCAAGGACAGATCATTAGCGTTTTCCTCTGTTATTAGGTAGAGGAAGCAGTTTCCAGGGGCAGAGGGCTGTTCCACCGGGTCAGCATTTACTCAGAGTCCTGTTTTTTAATTTCAGTTTTTTTACTGCTGCAAAAATAATTCATAACTGTCTTTGCACATAAATATTTGAGTCCATCAGTGATCGTTTTCTCATAGTAGTCTTCTACCAGAGGAATTGCTGCTCCGCCTCCTCAGTGGATGTTGGCATGAGACGGCGTAAGGAGAATCACAAAGGAAGTCGTTGGTGGAAATTAACTCCCAGAGCCAAGAGAGGACAAGACACACCCGCCGTGCTGGCCTGCGCCCAGGTCAGGAGGCCCTGGCTGTCAGCGCAGCTGTGCATCTGAGGGAGGCAGTGAGCACCATCTGGGCTTGCTCTCTGGGCCGTTTGGACGGACAGGGCACTTCCTCCATTGAACACGTGTACAAATCACAGTTTCCCAGATCCTGAGAGTCAGCTCAAATCAGAATCTGTTGCTACACCTATATATGCAACCTCAGGTTCCCACCACACTTTATTCTTAAGTGGTTTTTAACATCTCCAGAAAGAATAAGATATCTGGTTGGTGAGAATTGGGGTCAGAAAGATAAGAGAGCTCCCCCGGTCCTGGCCTTCTGGGATGACCCTGGCCTTCTGTGCCATGTGTGTTGTGATGGCCTTGCTGGCCACCCCAGCCTTAAGGCCCTTTGCTCCTGTGTTGGCACTCCTACTGCCTGGTGTGGCGTCCTCATGGTCTCTGTGGTCCAGGGGCATAGGCCCTTTGGGCAAAAAAGGGATTTCTCAAGCAAGACTCAAAAGATGCCCTGACCGGTGTGCAGCTCGGTTGGTTGGTTGGGCGTCATCCTGCAAAGTGAAGCGTTGTTGGTTCAATCCCCAGTTGGAGCGATTGAGATTCTCTTCCTCTCTTTCTCCTTTCCTTCTCCTTTCTCTAAAAATAAATAAATAAAATCTTTTAAAAAAAAAGACTCAGAAGTTCAAAAGCCATAAAGAAGAGATGGATGATCTTGGTATAGTCATCAAAAGACAGTGAAGGTTTTCCTAGAGCAGGCTGAAAACTGGGGCTGTAATTTCAGCAGCTCAGCAAACAAATTATCAGTCCCCAAAATATTGTACAAAGAGCTCCTAAAACACAATGAGAAAGACAGACAATCCAACAGAAAAAATGGCAAGAGCCACAAAGCGGGATTTCAGTAAAAGGAAACGAGGTTGCTGTTCAAACGCAGGGGAAGAGATCAACTATATTGGGAGTCGGGGAAACGCAAATTAAAACCACAATAGGCATTTTACACCCACCAGAGAAGACATATTGAAAAGTCACCTAATCCTAAGGACCCCTCAGGCCCTGCTGATGGCAAGAGACTGGCACAGCCACTTTGGAAAACAGCTTGGCAGGCCCCAGTCAGCTCCACCCCACCCCCTCCCTGAGGCACACACCTGAAGAGTGACCCAGCCAGGTGCAGGAAGGGGCCCCCCCTCAAGCAGCCAGGCAGGGCTAGTGTGGGCTCAGCCAAAGGGCTGTTGCCTTTTCATTTTTGTGCCCGCAGACAGTGCAAATAGACTAATATTTTCTATGAAGTGCAAATCCTTGTGCTGTGTACCAGGAGACCCCAGGGGAATGTGTATGCCAGCAATCTTTATAATAGCAAAAAACAAACAGAAACTGGAAATAACCCCCGTTCTTTCTGCAATGGAGTGGATACATGTGGCCATCCCCTGGAATGTTGTTTGGCTGAGAAAACGGGCTACAGTGTCAGCCCACACACATGAAGTTGCATGGAAAACGCTAGTCCTAGAAAAGGCATTCAGTATGATTCCGCTTCTCAATACTTAAAACCATGCAAAACTCAGCAAGACGATGTGCAGGCATGCACACATATGCGGTGAAATGGGAGGGGCAGGCAACAAAGGGTGCAGATACCGTCTCCACCGGGGCAGAGCACATGAGCACAGAGGGGCGTCTATGGCCCTCAGACGTGCCCATGGGATCCCAATTGTATGGGTGAGTCTATTTCCGCTCCTTACACTACATGTATGTGATGTGCTCTCCCCAAGTGCGTGAGATGTTCATACATTGTTTCTATATTTTAATAGCTTTATTGAGGCATAGTTTCCCTACTACAAAATTCACCCACTTAAAATGTAAAACTGTTTTTAGTATATCCAAAGTGCTGTGCAATTATCTAGTTTTAGAACATTTCATCACTGCAGAAAGAAGCTTTTACCCACTGACAATCACCCCCCAGGACACTTCCCCCAGCCCCGGCACCCACCACGCAGGACGCTTCATAGAAATGGACCCATGCGATATATGTGCCTGGATTCTTTCATTTAGCGAGTTTTTGAGGTTCATCCATGTCGTAGCTTGTCTAAGCACATGCCAAATAGTATTCCATTCTATGCCACATCATTTTATTTGTTCGTCAGTTGGTCGGCACTTGGGTTGTTTCCACCTTTTGGCTGTTACGAATAATACTGCGTGAACATTTCTATACAAACGTCTGTGCGGACACATTTTTCACTTCATTTGGAGAGACCCAGGAGTGGAATTACTGGGGCACCTGGGAATGCCACATTTCATCTCTTGAGGAACTGCCATGTGCCTTGCCCAGTGGCTGCACCACTTTACCTCTGCACCAGCAGTGGATGAGCATGCAATTCCCCCAGCTCCTCACCAACACTTGCTATTGTCTGTCTTTTTCTCTCCAGCTCTCCTAGTGGTGGGAAGTGGTCTTGATTTGCATTGCCCTGGTGACCCATGTAGTCTGGGTGTGGATATCTTTGTGTTTGTCCTCTTTCAGGAGTTTGTTAAGTTTCTTGGATATGTAGATTATTGTTTTTCATCAAATTGGGAACATTGTCAGCCATTTTTTCTTTGGATTTTTTTTCCTGGTCCTTTCTCTCTCACCTCTGGTACACCCATTATGCATATGTTGTGGCATTTAATGGTGTCCCACGTTTTCCTGAGGCTCTGCTCATTCTCCACTCTTTTTTCTTTCAGTTCTTCAGGTTAAATCATTTCTATTGATCTATCTTCAAGTTCACTCACTTTGGCCTTCTGCCAGCTCAAATCTGCTTTTGAGTCTCTCTAGTGAATGGTTTATTCAGTTATACTTTTCAATTCCAGGATTTCCATTTCATTCTTTTTGGTCATTTCTAGTTCTTTATTTATATTCACTATTTGATGAGTCAGTGCCATTATGTTTTCCTTTACTTCTTTAAGCATGGTTTCCTTTTGTTCTTTGGACATATAACAGTTCAAATCTTTGTCTGCTAAGTTCAACATCTGGGCTCCCTCAAAGACAGTTTCTGTTGCCTGTTTTTTCACATTTTCTATTTCTGTGCATGTTTCATAATTTTTTTGTTAAATACTGGACATTTTAGTCACTGAATTAGTCCAAGCAAAACAAAACAATAAAACAAAAAACATAAAACTAAACAAAACAACAAACAAAAAACAAGAAGCTGGGTTGAAGGGATGTTTGCAGCTTTCTCTGTCTTCCTCTGACCTTTGTGCTTTGGAGTGGGCATTCAGAAGGAGGGGACTCACTCCTTACCAGTTGTTCCAGCTATAGGGGTGGGAGGGATGGGCAACCCCACCTGGCTGCAACCACCCACACAGTCTAGTTCTCCCACAGCACCTAGTGCAGAAATGCATGTGCCAACGTCCACTGGCTGCCATGCTGGTTCTTCCATCCTGGGACCTGGGGTGATGGGCGTTGCCACTTTCCTGCCGAGGCCTCCAGAATGGCTGCTACACAACCCAGAACAGGGTGGTTGTATCCACAGATCAAATGGCATTGCATCCCACTGCTCCTACTGACATTCCATCATTTGTGTGGCATAAATACCTCTAAATTTGTCAGTTGGGCCCTTTGGTTAATCTCCAAAGACTTTAAATAATTGCCTTTGTTAATATTTACTAAAAAAATATTGTCTATTTCTTTGGGGGAGGGGTTTTGCTGAGCTCCTCACACTGCCATTTCAGACGTTGTCTCTCCTCAGTTCATATAATTTAAAAACAACAAAGAATGGGTTATTTCTCGATGAGGGATAGTATTTAGCCCTGTTTTTCTCCTTTCAACTTATCTCTATTTTCTGATTTTCCAAATGAACATATATTGCTTAGACAATAAAAAAGACAATAAAATCTCACTTATAAATGTCAGAACACACGGTGCTGAAGCAGTCAGCCCTGTCTCCACCTTCCACTGAGTGTAACACCGTGTGGCTCATGCCACAACAGGTTCCCACACGACAACCTTCCCCACTCTAGTCCCGCTTATTTTGGGGCTGGTAACATTTCCACAAAATTTATCCTCCAAGTTTCTTGGATCTCTTCGTGTCAGAAGGCGGGCCGCTCGTGCCTTTCTTCCCCCGGTAGACCTGAAATCAGGGCGACACGTCTTTGCCATGTGACAGGTTGGTGGCAGGTGTGTTTTCAGCTGTGTGGCTTGTGCTGGGACACACGGCCCCTGCAAGAGCCTCCCCACCTTCTGGGGGCTCCACGGGGCATCAACAATGCAGCCTCCTCTGCCAAGCCAGGAAGATGAGGGATCCCAGGAGTGAAGTGAGTTTCTGACTGGGTTTGTGGACGTGCCTGACAGTCACCATGTGTCCTCATTCTCTCTCCCAGGAGAACAAAGGCAACTCCCTCTCGTGTCCTCAGTTAACAGGGTCTGCCTGGCTGGGAGCCACCCAGAAGGAGAAGCCAGCCCCATCTGGAGGAAGCTGCGGAGTGTTTGGATGAGGTCAGTGCTGCGGAGGGAGGGCTGGGCTGGGGCTGATTCCGAACTGGGTCCAGCAGCCACGCCTGCCTGCCCCGATCTGTCTTCAATTCCCCCTTTCACTTGGGCTATTTGTATCAGTGATATTTTGTCTCCTGGTCCTCACTGCATGCATTTCAGACCTTGTTTATTTGAAGATCAGAGACATGCCCAGGGAGACTGGGGATGTGGGCACCTCCCTTCCTCTGTCAGCTCACAAAATCCCATTGTGAGCTAGTGCAGCTGAAAGGGGGCGGCTGGGTTTTTGCCAAATTTTCAGACAAAGTCAGACCCAAATTTACACATTGGCTGGATCCCATTTTGGATAGTTCTTAGGGCATAAATACAAACAGAGCTTGTGAATATATATGATCCTGGGACTAAGGGACTTGTAAATTTTTTTGTTCTCGAGCTTGGGGAATTAACCAGAAACACATGGGCAGGACGTAAGTAGAAACCATGACTTTCCAGCCAGGCCTTCGGCAGCACCTTCCAGGATGCCAGCGATGGAACTGGAAAGCAGACGCAGGCCAAACCCTCGCAGGGTCCCGTGCACTCTCTCATCAATGGCTGGCACTCTCTTTCCCGTGTGTGTGGAGGTGGCTCTGCCCCAGCTGAAGAGCAGATTTCCTCCCGGGGAGAGGTCTGCTTTGGACCACATCCTAAAGCAGAGCATGTTTCCACCACATCGACAAGCGCTCGCGCCCCTCAGGGAAAGAGCTGAGAAACCACATCCACCCACCCAGCGTCCCTCCCACGCAGGGGACTCCCTGCCCCTGCCTGGTCACCAGGATCATGGTTCTGGGGACCCCACCCTCCTCTTGACTTTCCCAGCTTGTTGGTGGCCTCCTGCCACCTGGTACTGGGCACAAGTCTTCTGGGGAAATTCTGCTCATTTCCCAGACACTTTGGGTGGCCCCCATGCCCTTAAGTGGACTGGGACTCCTGTTTGTCCCCAGGCAGCTGTGGTAGGAATGAAGTGGTCACCTTTCTTGGGGTTTGGCCTTTGACTCTGCACTCTTGTCCTAGTGGGTTCAGAGTGACGCCCACCTCTCCAAAGTTGACTGTCCATGCAACACAGGCCTCCCCCCACCCTTTCTGCTGTCCTCAGACAGGGTGGATATGAGTGGTTGGGGCTGGACAGGACAGGACAGGGTCAGGACCCATGGGTGACTGCACACACCTGGGGCAGCTCCTGAGGAGGCCTCCATGGGTCTCTGCTTACTCCAGAGTTGAGAGGTAAGGGGGTCTGGGAGTATGTCCACAGAAGGGTCTGGAATGCTGCAGACAGAATGGGTGCTGTATGGAAGGCAGGGAGACAGAACACTGGTGTGACCCTAAGAGGATGCCACTTGGTCAGGCAAAGACTGGGCCACACCCAGGATGGCAGCTTCAGACACTGCTCCTGAGTCACCAGGTCACTGTCTGAGGTCCCCACCCTCTTGATATCAAAGCCCATTTGTTTGGGGTTGAGGTGCTCCTGCCAGGGTGAGCTCAGTGTCCCTGTCTGGAAAGTGGGGTAACTCAGATGATCCTTGAGGCTTCTCAGGCCTCAGTGTATGTGCATACATGCTCATAGGTGTGTGTCCAAAGGGGGGAAACTGTACCGGAAAGGGTGGGGTGCAGGGCTCAGCACCCAGATTCCTGTGCCCCTTCCTGATGCTGTAAGTGGATATTACCCAGAGCCTGTCTGTCACATGTGAGGGAGAAGGAGCCCCTGCATGTGACACCATCAGACGAGTCCAGGGAGGCAGGGAGGGGGTGACTGTGCAGGGCTTCAGGGGCCCTTGGGTGTGTCTGGGACCAGGCAGTCCCCCGAGTGTGTGGGGACAGGAGCCAGGAAGTGGGGGGTGCGTGGGTGGTGTGGCTGACCACTGTGGTTCTTCCTGGAGGAAGCAAGACCACAGCCTTGACCTGACTCAGCTGCGTTTGTGCAGAGCCCACCACAGGGCCCCACCCCCACGCCCACCCCAGATTTCCATCAGAACCCTCCAAACTGGGCCTTGCTTGGAGCAGTTGGGTGGCTTGCCAAGCCTGGGCACCCTGCCCCGACCACTTGGATCAGACCCCAGCCCGCCCAGACAGAGGTGGGGGCTGTGTCCCAGCCGCCTTGCCCACCCGGGCTGGGCTTCCCCAAGCCTCGGCGCCAGCCCCACCCACCCATTGCTCTTTGGGGAGGACACAGATTTTCCTTTTACTCTGTCTCCTTCTCCTCCTCACTCCTTTGCCGGCAGGGCTGGTTGGGCAGCCGTTTTTGGAGTCAGACTTGGGCCAGAACCCAGCTCTTCTCCAAAGGTCCGGCAGAAGTTCAAGGCACCTCTAGGGGCCTTCTCCTGGACATCATGCACACTCCCTCACGGCAGCCCCAGGGGGATGCTGTGCTCTCCAGCTCTATGCAGGGCACGACCCCTTCCCACCCACCTTGTCTGCCTCCTCCTGTGAGACTCGAGTGGCCTGGGACCCAGGCCTTGCCTGTCTGTGGATGGGGCCAGCTCCACCCTCTCAAGTGAGCTGCTAACCAGGCCCATTCTAGAGGTGGTATATTGAAGTCCTTTGGTACAGATGTAGCCCACAGGTGGCCGAGCCTGGTGGTAAAAATAATCAATTAGGTGCCAGTGTGAGTTTTCACATAAAAATCCGAGTCTCCACAAATTGGCACCACAGGGCCTCTGCCCTGTGAACGGGTGTGGTCTGCACACACCCTGCACACACCAGAAATGCACTGAGGAGCTCTTCTCTGCCCAGTTAAACATCTCGTCCAGTCTCCAAGTTGAACTGTCGGTAGTTCTAGGTTTGGGAGTCAGTGCAAATACCAGTTTTTCACTGCAGGGTTGGCCATGGTAGCAGAACGCTGGTTTGTGACAGGACCAGGCAGATGTATTACAGCGACTGTGGACGAGAGACCCAGAAGGAAGACCCAGGAGGCACAGAACAGTGCTCATCAGTATTCTCACGTGCGTCTGACTCGGCCCTGCCATGAGGGTTGGGGGTCAGTATCATGGGAAGACTTGCTGTTCACTCTGTATCCTTCTGTGTTACTTGAACTTTTAGAAATCTATGTGCATATATTGCTTTTTCAACAAAAATTAGTATGAGACTTCTGACCAAGATGGAGGCATAGGCAGACACACTGTGCTTCCTCGCACGACCAAAAGAAGGACAACAACACATTTAAAAACAAAAAACAACCAGAATGGACAGAAAATCGAACTGTATGGAAGTCTGACAACCAAGGAGTTAAAGAAGAAACACTCACCCAGACTGGTAGGAGGGGCGGAGATGGGCAGCAGGCTGAGAGGACTCACGGCAAGGCAGCAGCTGGTGGACCAGAGAGGTGGTGGCTGGCGGACTGGGCGGTCCCATACCCACCTGCAGATAAACTGGGAGGAACAACTTGGAAGCGAGACAGACCACACAACCCAGGGTCCCAGTGCGGGGAAATAAAGCCTCAAGCCTCTGACTGAAAACACCTGTGGGGGTTGAGGCGGTGGCAGTGGGAGAAACTCCCAGCCTCACAGGTGACCTCTTTGCAGAGACCTACAGGGTCCACAACATACACAAGCCTACCCACCCGGAAATCAGCACTAGAAGGGCCCAACTTGCTTGTGGGTAGCGGGGGAAGTGACTGAAAACCAGCAGAGAGCATAGCAAGCAGCATTGTTCCCACTTAGACCCCTCCCCCACATACAGCGTCACAACGCAGCGACATGGATGCCCCGCCCTGGTGAACACCTAAGGCTCCGCCCCTTACTATGTAACAGGCATGCCAAGACCAAAGAAAAAAAAAAAAATGGCCCAAATGAAAGAACAGATCAAAGCTCCAGAAAAAATACAACTAAGCGATGAAGAGATAGCCAACCTATCAGATACACAGTTAAAAACACTGGTAATCAGGATGCTCACAGACTTGGTTGAATTTGGTCACAAATTAGATGAACAAATGAAGGCTATGCTAAATGAAATAAAGGAAAATGTACAGGGAACCAACAGTGATGGGAAGGAAACCAGGACTCAAATCAATGGTGTGGACCAGAAGGAAGAAACATTCAGCCAGAACACAATGCAGAAACAAGAATTAAAAAAAAAATGAGGAGAGGCTTAGGAACCTCCAGGATGTCTTTCAACATTCCAATATCCGAATCATAGGGGTGCCAGAAGAAGAAGAGGAAGAAAAAGAAATTGAAAACTTACTTGAACAAATAATGAAGGAGAACTTCCCCAATCTGGCAAAGGAAATAGACTTCCAGGAAGTCCAGGAAACTCAGAGAGTCCCAAAGAAGTTGGACCCAAGGAGGAACACACCAAGGCACATCATAATTACATTACCCAAGATGAAAGATAAGGAGAGAATCTTAAAAGTAGCACAAGAAAAGGAAATAGTAACCTACAAAGGAGTGCCCATCAGACTGTCAGCTGATTTCTCAAAAGAAATCTTGCAGGCAAGAAGGGACTGGCAAGAAGTATTCCAAGTCATGAAAGGCAAGGACCTACATCCAAAATTACTCTACCCAGACAAGCTATCATTTAGAATGGAAGGGCAGATAAAGTGCTTCCCAGATAAGGTCAAGTTCAAGGAGTTCATCATCACCAAGCCCTTATTAGACGAAATGTTAAAGGGACTTATCTAAGAAAAAGAAGATAAAAAATAGGAACTATAAAATGGCAACGAACTCACAGTTATTAACAACCGAACCTAAAACAGAAACAAAAACAAACTAAGCAAACAACTAGAACAGGAACAGAATCACAGAAATGGAGATCACATGGAGGGTTATCATCAGGGGAGTGGGTGGGGAGAGAGAGGGAAAAGGTACAGGGAATAAGAAGCATAAATGGTAGGTAGAAGATAGACAGGGGGAGGTTAAGAATAGTATAGGAAATGTAGAAGCCAAAGAACTTATATATATGACCCATGCACATGAACTAAAGAGGGGGAATGTGGGTGGGAAGGAGTGTGCAGGGGGGACAGGAATAAAGGGGGGGAAATGGAACTGTAATAGAATAATCAATAAAATGTATTTTTTTTAAAAGAAAAATTAGTATAGAATAATGTGACAATTGTTCATCAGTGGATGAAGAGACAAACGAAATTTGATCCATACATACAGTGGAATGTTATTCAGCCTTAAAAAGGAAGGACATCCTGCCACAGGCTACAACATGGATGGACCCTGAGGACATTATGCCAGTGAAATAAGCCAGATACAAAAGAACAAATACCATGTGATTTCCCTTACATGAGGTCCCTAGACGTGTCACATTTATAGTCACAGTGGGTAGATGGTGGGTGCCAGGGCCTGGGGGTATGGGTGGGGAATTCACGTGTAATGGGGCCAGAGTCTCAGTTTGGGAAGCTGGAAAAAGTTCTGGAGATGGGTGGCAGTGATGGCCCCATAAAGTGTGAGCGTAGTTAATGCCAGTGAACTATATACACAAAATGGTTAAAATGGTACATTTTATGCTATACATATATTTCAACATAGATATCACTTTCAAAATTTTTGAAAATTAAAAGTGAATTATCAGTGTAACCTGGACACGGGCCCTTCCAGGAGGAGTGCTGAGATGTCAGAAGCAAGCCCAGCAGTAAGGACTGTCTTCCACCAGGTGAAAGCGAACACTGGAAATGGGCGAAAAGATAGATGTTCTCAGCAGAGAAAAAAATTATAAAGAGAACCCAATGGAACTTTTAGAACTCAAAAAAAAAACTGTCATGCCCTGGCCAGGTGGCTCATTTGGTTGGAGCATTGTCCCGTACAGCAAAAGGCTGCAGGTTTGACTCCCAGTCAGGGCACATACCTAGGTCACAGGTTCAATCACTGGTTGGGGTACATATGGGAGGCAAACAGTCGAAGTTCCTCTTTCACACTGATGTTTTTCTCTCCTCAACCCCTCTTTCCCTCTTTCTAAAATCAATAAAACATATCCTCAGGTGAGGATTTAAATAAATAAATAACACTAACTCAGAAAAAGATTTGCAAATCACATTTCTGAGAAAGGACTTGTATCCAGAATATATAAAGAACTCTTAAAACTCACAATTAGAAAACAAACAACCCGATAAAAAATGGGCAAAATATTCTAACACATCACCAAAGAAGATATATGGATGACAAATAAGCACATGAAAAGATGTCATCATTAGTTGTTGGGGGAATGAAAATTAAAACTGCGATCGATACTGTATGTATCAGACTGGCTGAACACCAACCGGTGAGTGAGCACGCCTCGGCTGGAGCTTGCCAATGCGGTGGGAACATGAGATGACACAGCGCTCAGAAAATTGGTCTGCCAATTTCTTTAAAAATTAAACATATACTTACCACAATCCAAACATCGCACTCCCGAGCATTTATCCTACAGAAATGAAAACTTATGTACACAGAAAACCTGTAAACGATGTTCACAGCCACTTTGTACAGCCCCAAACTAGAAGCAACCCAAATGTCCTTCGGCGGGTGAGTGCCTGCACCAACTGCACTCTGTACACAGCATGGACTCTGACCCAGAAAAGAGCAAATGATTGAGAAACACAATAACTTGGATGAATCTCAAGAGTATGGTGAGCAGTCTCAAAGGTCACAATGGGGAGCAGCCACCCCAGGATGTGCCACTTTGCATGTGGGCTGTTATAAGCAAAAGACAATCAAGACCCAGCCAATTCTAGAAAAAACCTTTACCTCCCCTTCCACTGCCTCATAGCATTCAGACAGGGGGCCTGTACCAGGAGGACAGCTGGCACCAGAGTTAACTCTTATGTGAAAGACTCACCTGCATGGCAGTGCAGACATCTGATTTGCAGACACCTGCTCTTCTTGTCTTGTGACTTCCCCGTCTTCCCTTGGAAGCTGCAGGCCCCTACCCCTCCTCCTTTCCTCTGGGGGGCTCTGGACCTCAAGCTGCTTAACTGCCTTTGGTTTCATATTTTTATGGGGCTCCTATACATATAAAATTAAATGTTTTCCTCCTATTAATCTGTCTCATGCCAATCTAATTTTTAGACCAGCCAAAGTCCGTAGGAGGGAAGAGGGGAAAATTTTTCTGTTCTCACAGTTACATGTTGTATGATTCCATCTAAATGACTTTCTGGCAAAGACGAAACTGTAGAGACAGAGAGATGTGCGGTTGCCGTGGACTAAGAGTAGGAAGTGGGTTGGACCGGAAGGGGCAGGATGAGGACATTTTGTGAGGTTGATGGATCTGACTGGAATCTCAGAGGCGCTGCCTTTGTCCAAACTCACAGAATTAATTGACCACCATGAAGACTGAATGGCGGAGTATGTAAACTAAAATAAAAATGTAAAAAGCCCATTTCCTGGGAGGAAAAGTTAGGAGAGCTATTTTAAAGGAGACTTAATAGACATAAAAACAATGTGACATATGAACCTAGATTGATTTCATTTCAGAAAAATGCAGCTACATATGTCACCCTTGGCATAACTAGGGGAAGATGAGTATAGACTAGAAACTCTATAAATTGATGCATTTTTTAGCTGTGATGATTCCATGTTCTTGTAACAGTTCCCTTGTTCTTAGAAAGGAAAAGGAGACCCACACGGACACATTCAGGGGAACTGTGTCAAGATGGCTGCAGGTTCCTTTCAAATAATGTGGGAGAGCGAGAGCGAGCGAGAGAGAAGTGGGTATTGAGATTCAGAGATCAAGGCAGAACTCTGGCCAAAATTATAAAGTTTTTCCAATATTCTGTATATTTTATTTATAATAAAGGTATATTTTTAAAATTCTGTGGGGAAAATAACTCTAGACAGGCCTTAACATCTGGGACTGAAATTAAATTCTAAATTCCTAAGCCAAGAGAATTCAACAGTATTTTCCGATTGCTCCTTCCAAGCTGGATAGATGTGTTCCTTGTTAATAGGCTCTGCATCTGTTTGGAAAGTTCTAGAAACCAAACCAAGAATGCATTTTGCTCAGTCTTGCTCTTGTCTTTTGTACTGTACTGCAAGGTGCTGAGAAGGGAACTTCTGCAGCTGCAGCTGTCATCTGGACACCTGGTCTTCCACCTTCCCTGGGTAGAGACCAATGGAGAATAGCCTGGAGACAAGCAAGGCCCATTAAGGCCACCTTAGTGGGCAGCTGAAGGCCAGTTCCCCCAAACCACGAGGAGAGGCATGGCAAGAAACCTGGGGCCCACAGGGAAGTGAGCACAGTGGGGGCTGTTGGTTTTGACCACCAAGTTGACCAGCCTCCCATTTGTTTTCAACCTCATTTGGCTCTTACAAATTTAGGAATGATTTTACCCCTGAATTTTAAATGACATGGAAAGACAAACGGCTTTGTTTTATTGAAATTTCACCAGTGATTTCAAAATCATGTATAAACTCCTATTTTTAAGTGTGTATTTGGAAAATGTCCTGTTTTTTTTTTTGCGAATCACAATTATCCATAAGAAAACATGCTGACCTTTCTTTAAATGGCTCCCTTAAAATTTCTCTCTTACACACACATACACACACACACACAACCATGGGAGGCATATTTACCAATAGATGGACACCCATCTCTTAATTATAGTTAAAAATAGAAGGCAGGGAAGTGGGGACCTGGGACATTCCTAAATTGTCAGGGAGACTCGTGATGGCAGGGCTGTCCCTGAGCTAGGTTATGGAGGGAGCTGGGAGCCCTCTATCCCTTGGAGCTGGCTTGGTCCTTATCAGGCAGGGACACATGGAGACAGTGCCAACCAGCACAGCTCTCATCAAGTTGGTTCGTCTTGGAAGTTTTCACTTGACCTGGGGCTCTGCTGCTTTACTTTGAAAGCCAGGCTGCAGTGCTAACAGCAGCGCTCGGGTCTCCCACCGAGCACCTTCCCTCCTTGGCAGCACCTTGCAGCCCACAGGCCTGTACCTGGCCTCCTATGAGCCTCCTGCAGCTGAGAGGGGAGGAAGTGGGAAGAGGAGTTAGGAAGATGGGCCCAAGGAGGGGAGTGGTCTTGTTCAATGGCACATACCTGATGAGCACCACTCTGGGCCGGGCGAGCAGGCTGGCACACACAACTAACACCCCATGCCCATTGGGCCCCTCACATTCATCTGTGCAGACACCCAGGAATAGAGAAGGGGCAGTGGGGCCCTACAGCGAGGTGCAAGGAGGTAAGCCACAGATACTCTGCCTAGACAGGCTTAGGAGGCCTCCTGCTAAGACCCACTGGCCTCACAGCCAAAGGCACAGAAAATTTCTGAAGATCAGCATCCTGTGACACTTAGGAAGGATGCCATCAATGGCTTCTCCTCTACTCTGAACATCCCTGGGCTCCTCCTGCATGGCTGGGCTGCAATCTGCAGTGTCCTGGGTTGGAGTTGGGCTTGGGAGTCTCACTTCTCAGCAATCTTCTGATTCTTTACTAATGTCTGCCATCAGACCACAAAGAATTTAATGTCACCTACAAATGTTACTTGACCTTCTGATTGTCGTAATTTCTTTAGAGACACATCTTCCTCAAAGTTCATTAAGATATACTGTTTGGGTGAAATACATTATTTCAGAGGTTTTGATGGGAATGTTTTAAGATTCATGGAATTTCTGAAATCTCATGTAGTTATGAATGGTCTACTTTGCCTGGGCATCAAACATGGTGAAGAAGATCCTGTTTAAATCACAGCATTTTCTTTACAAAACTCTTCAGAAAGTACCTCCTTTTCTCTGAATCTCGGCCTATCTGATTTGTTTGCCTATGCAGGATAAACTGATTTTTTCCTCCAATGCTATTTGCAGGTCTGTCTTCTCCTTCTCTACCCACTCCTCCTTCTTCCATTGCTTTTTATTTAAGTGAAAACAAATCTCTACAAAAAGAAATTTTAAATCCTTAATGGAATGGACCATTTCCTAAAAAAAAAATAATTTATCAAAACAGACCACAGAAGAGATTTTAAAATTCTGGATAGATTGATTTCCGTAAAATAAACAGAGAAAGGCATGTCAGCACCTTTTCTTCCCCCAAACACCAGGTCCAGAATATTGCACAAAAAAAATTTTTTTTTCCTCACAGAATTTTTATTTCTAATTTTAAGAATCATACTGTGACTTATCATCAGTGATTGGTTTTACCTCAGGGGAAACTGCTAAAACTGCCAAGAACACATGGCATTAATGCTATTAACTTTCCAAGGCTATAGAAAAAAGATGAGAACTTCCAAATTCTTTTTTAGAAGTGAGTATAACATTGATTCCAAAGCCTGATAAAGACTAAATATAAAAGGAACTTATGGAGCCACTTTACTTATGAGTATCAGTGTGAAGATCCCACATAAAATACTGGAAAACAGAGACGGGCAGTGCATCAAAAAGAAAAGAATGCACAACATTGAAGTCATCACAAAGATCGTTTGTTATAGGAAACCTATTAGTAGAACTCATTATATTAATCAGAAGATCACATCTACAGATGCTCAAAAGGCATTTATCAAAATTCAAGAGCTACTATTGATTAAAGTAAAACTCACAATAAAATAAGAACAAAAAGCCCTGGCTGGTGTGGCTCAGTGGATTGAGTGCCAGCCTGCAAACCAAAGGTTTGCTGGTTCGATTCCCAGTCAGGGCACATGCTTGGGTTGCGGGCCAGGCCCCCACTAGGGAATGTGTGAGAGGCAACCACACATTGATGTTTCTCATCCTCTTTCTCCCTCACTTCCCTTCTGTCTAAAAATAAATAAATAAAATCTAAAAAAAGAAAGGAAAGAAAACAGGAACAAATGGATACTTTAAAAATAACAACAACAACTAAACACCCCCATCTCAGTCCACAGGTCAGCATCATGGTTTGGAGGGAAAACAGCAGAAGCATTCCGCTAAGGTGAAGACCGCCCATGTCCACCACTAGAATGTGCTTTTGTACTGGAGGGTCTAGTCAATGAAGTCAGGGAAGAGAAACAAATTGGAGATATAAAAACTGAAATGCAGTAGGTAAAACACACTCTACTCACAGACCATTATAACCATGTGTTTCATGGAACATTATTGAACATAACATATGCTTGTGTGAGTCACTGTCTTAAGGGCTTTATGTGTAATTAACTTGGTCCTCACCCAAATCCCCCCTGTGTAAAGTAATATTACACTTTATAGAAGAGGAAACTGAGGCATACAGAGGCCAAATGGCTTGTCCAAGCTCACACAACCAGTAAGTGGCAAGGCTGGGATGGAATCCTGGCAATATGCCCCAGAGCCGTAGGCGACACAGTCTATACTGGGAAAATCCACGAGAATCATTCAAAAGACAACTATAAATGATAAGTCAAGCAAGGTGGCAGGGCACAAAATGGCTATACAGGACAAGCAGTAATCAGGTAGGGGATATAATGAAAGAAAAGACCCCATTACAACAGTGACAAAAATGAAAAAGTCCCCAGGAATACAATTAACAAGAAATGTGCACACTCTAAAGAAAAAAAGAAGCACAGAAAACAAGTGAAAGATATATCATGTTTTTGGAAATAGAGACTCAACACATAAAGCTGTCAGTTCTTCCTAAGTTAATAAATTTAATCCACTGAGCTACACCAGCCAGGGCTAAGTTAATAAATTTAAATACAATCCAATAAAAATACCAGCTGGTTTTGTTTTGGAATAAGCAAGCTTATTCCAATTTTGCATGGAAAATAAACACACAAAAAAAAACCCTTAAAAAAGAAGAGTAATAGTGGGATATTAGCCTTGTTGCATGATATGATAAAGCCTAAAAATTAACACAGCATGAACTTTCACAAATGGATGGGCCAGCGGGTTAGAACAGAAGGTTGAGCAGACTCGATGCCCCCAGGAGGTTAGTATATGCAAAGGTGCCTCTTGAATTAGTGGGAGATGGGTTTGTTCTGTAAATGCACTGTTACACCCAGGTGGCCATCAGCAAAAATATAATGTCAGGGCACACACGCCAAAAAAAGAACACACTGGAACTCAGTCTAGAGAAACAGAAAGAACATCCAGTACTAACATAAGCTTTAACAATTACTATATTTCAAAAGGTTTACATCTCAGGAGTCATGTTAAAAACTGGTGGCTTTCAAGTAATGGAAATTACTAAACTAACTGTGAGTTTGATACAATTTTGTCAGAGCACTTAGAAAAATATAAACATGAAATAAAAATGTGATTAATTTATTAAAAACAGTTGATGAAGAATTAGCTGAATTAATGGGAAAATGTGTATAAAGTGCAGGGGTAGATAAAATAAATAAACCAGAGACTACTGCTTCTCACCAAGATGGACTAACAAGAAAGACTTATATTTCTGCCTGAAACAAGATAAAACAAAACACAAGCAAAATATATGAAACAATGATTTTGAACACTTTGGATGTGGGGCAATGAAGGACAGTGAATCTCAGAGAGAGGAAGCAAACCTGCAAGTCCTACAATAGCTCAGTTAACTGTCTTGAGATTTTCCAGGCTGTGGTGCTTGGAGGGTCCCTTGAAGTGAGGAGATCTAAAACACTGGTGAGGTCAAGGCAGTGTGTTTTCAGGGGACAGCACTGAAAAGAACAGAGCTACATGAAGAGAGAACCTCAGATCTGCCAGCAGCCCCTCTTCAATACTTGGCAGAGTCTTAATCAACACGTGTAAGGAAAGTTCTTGGGGGAGGAAAACACCATCTGGAAGGGCGGGAGGGGATGACAGATTAGGAACTCTGTAGAAAAGATGGCGAACTTGAAGGCATTGCTATAAACAATTCAAAATAAAACTCAGAGAAAAATGAATTAAAAAAAAAAGCAGAACAGCAACTTCAAGTGGTCTGATATATGTGTAATTGGAGCCCCTGAAGGATAGAAGGACATGGAATGGGGGGGCATAAAACATATTTTAAGAAATAATGGCTGAAAGTATCCTCAGTTGACGAAAACTATCAACCATGTAGGTCCCAGCAGCTCAAGAAATCGCAAGCATGAGACACTTCAGAAATTATAATAAAGTACACCATAATCTAATGGCTCAAAACCAACAATAAATAGAAAGATTTTAAAAGCAGCCAGTAAAAAAAAAAAAAAAAAAAAGACACATTGCATACAGAGAAACAAAGATGAGGATAACTGCAAACCTCTTGTTGGAAACCATGTAAGTAAGATGACAGTGGAGCAACACCTATGAAGTGCTGAACAAACAAAACCCAAGCAAACCTGTCAAAAGTAAAGGTTAAGTAAAGATTTTTTCACACATATATTCCTGAAAAAATTCCTCACCAGCAGACCTGCACTATAAGACACGGTACAGATTTCCCTCAGGCAGAAAGAAAAGAATACCGGGCAGAAATCTGGATCTGCACAAAGAAGTGAAAAGCACTGAAAATGGTAACTGTATGGGTAAATATTTAAGATTTTTTCTTATAAAATCTTTTAAAAATATGATAAATTTTTGTTTTTTTAATATATTTTATTGATTATGCCATTACAGTTGTCCCATTTCCCCCCCTATGTTCCCCTCCGCCCTGCACACCCCTTCCCACCCACATTCCCCCTCTTTAGTTCATGTCCATGTGTTGTACATATAAGTTCTTTGGCTTCTACATTTCCTATACTATTCTTTACCTCCCCCTGTCTATCTTCTACCTACCATTTAGGCTTCTTATTCCCTGTACCTTTTACCTCTCTCTCCCCACTTACTCCCCTAATGATAACCCTCCGTGTGATCTCCATTTCTGTGATTCTGTTCCTGTTCTAGTTGTTTGCTTTGTTTGTTTTTGTTTTTGTTTTAGGTTCGGTTGTTAATAACTGTGAGTTTGTTGTCATTGTACTGTTCCTATTTTTGATCTTCTTTTTCTTAGATAAGTCCCTTTAACATTTCATCTAATAAGGGCTTGGTGATGATGAACTCCTTGAACTTGACCTTATCTGGGAAGCACTTTATCTGCCCTTCCATTCTAAATGATAGCTTTGCTGGATAGAGTAATTTTGGATGTAGGTCCTTGCCTTTCATGACTTGGAATACTTCTTGCCAGCCCCTTCTTGCCTGCAAGGTTTCTTTGGAGAAATCAGCTGACAGTCTG
>VMDR010003307.1:0-68019 GCA_007922815.1 Macrotus californicus
GCTTTTCTTTCCAGGCATGTATACTTGAGACAAATGCTTCTCATATTTGAATTACTTTTTAGTAATCTTGGTTGTGTTAGTTACAAAAATATAAATTCACTTTTAGAGCACTTCCCATCATATACACTTTAGTTCATTCGGGCTTTTCTAATGAAAACTTTAGTTATTCTTTCAATATTTTTAGTTATTCCAAATTAGAGGAGGATTTCTGAAAGTTGTTATGAATCAACATGGCAAAGGACCATAATAAATGGCAGACCCAGAGAAGGGAGGTAAGTCTGCCAAAGAGAAATTGATGTTACCCTCCACATTCATTGACTTGTCTGGTTTTCATATGACAAATAAACAGATGGGTTAGTTTTTCCTTTTTCTAAGGGACTTTACATGATTAGGGTCAGAAACTCCACACACAAAAAACCTTCCCCAATTTTATAAGGGTGTACTGACAACATGCCACAGTGATTTATTTCAAAAGTGCTGGCTATTTTCAAACAACTGCTGAGAGACTCTGGTTTTCCCTGAACTTGGGAGCCTGGTTCTAGGATGTGCACAGATTCAGCTTGCCATCTGAGCTAAAGTGAGATCATAGGGGTTGATGCTGGCAGAGTCCCTGAGAGTGTAGTAATTCATGCTGTCAGTTACTATCAGTAGCAATTTGCTTCTGGATTGGTTCCTGTGAGCACTCATGTGAGCATTCTGCACAAAGGACTAGAGTGCAATATTCTCCTGGGTTTCAGGGACGTAGTGCAGTTTCAACATATAATCAAAAGTGCCACGTAGCTTGCCACCTCGTATTTGGTTTTAAAGAGACAGAGGCTTAAAACTGCATTCCTTTCTTTTCTCCAAAAGTAGGAAGTCCATGGCAATTTGGAACTATCTTTAATCTGTTGGCACTTTAGTGGAATTTAACCTGTCAGTAAAATGTAGTTGTTGTTTTTAACTATTTCAATGTAATTCCACTGTTTCCGCAATATTAATAATAAACTCGCTTAACCACAAAATTTCTTAGATCCAACTCACATATGTGACCAACTCTTAATTACTATAGAGAAAATACATTGGGAAATGAAAAGTTTCCTTGAATGGGTAGGTGTTTTAATAGCACATTCTTCCAAATTGAGTATAAACTCCAAAACCTTCTATAGCAGAGAGGTTTGGATGCTGCAGTCCTAAGCTCAAAGTCACATTATTAAAGAATCTCTGCAAAACAATATAATTTCACTGAATTCCAAGTAACTTTAAAATATCACTAGCACTCTTGTTCCCAGTCTATCTACTAGTCCTTTTCTGATGATAGCCCTTTTCTATTTAATTAGTACTTACTACTGAGAGTCTGTGGGATTCAGGGTTATGGAGTAATCCTGATGAGAAGGGGTTCAGGACAAAGGCAAAGACTGTCCTTATGTCTGAGAAATAGTAGTTTAGCTTCACAAAAACTGAGGCATAAAATAAAAACAACTGGCATTTGTTCTACATTCTTCTTATTAACGGCGGCATTATCTACTTACAGTGGTACAATCATTTCCATAAAATACACATTTATCAATTTGTCATAGGACCTCTCCCCTAGTGTTTAACCTCAGCATCTGCATCTGCTGACATATCAGTTGCCAATGCTTACTGCACATTCACATTTTTTATGTGACAAACATAAAGCATTGCTTACACAAAATGTCAGATATGTTGTCACCACTGTTCTAACAATAACCCTACGGGGAAAAGGCCACTGTGGCTGAACTACAGTTTATGTTTCTTGCCTAGGACACAAATATAAGATTTTTGATTTGTTATTTCCTGTAAAGTCATTGCCCATTCCCCTTAATCACATTATAATACATTCGTAAATATAATGTGAGTAAAGATCTCTGGTCCTGAAAGCAAATAAAATGACAGCGAGGGTGGCATAGAGATACAGTTACTAAAAACTGGTTAAGCAAGGATATTCCTAGCTTTTCGGAATGGCTCAAGAAGCCGTCAAACACTGTTGCTGACAGACAGCTTGTATGATAAAAAAAAAACAATAAAAGGCATTGGAATAAAATTCGCTGTAAGTCTTCCCTGGATCAATCTGCTTACAAATTAAAAATCCATGACTGACTCTCTTCACGGTCTCTCTTCTCTTCAATCTTTCCAGGGCTCAGACTGGGTATGGGTGGCTGCCTAGGTGTGGTGGGATCTTATTTAAACTCTAGTTTGCATTGTTAGGCTGGTTTTTGTCTTCAGGTTTTCAGAGGCTTTCTGTTCTTTTCTTTTTTTTTTTTTTTTACTAACATGTATTATGTTTCAAGAGCTTTGTTTTCTTTTGTACAATTTTTGCCCTGGGAAAACTAACAGAGTAAAGATTATATATGGAATTAATGGAAGATTTCCTTAATCAAATTTGTTCTGTAGATTACCATTTATTAGTCATGCCCTAAATCCACCTGCTTGAGTAAAGGAAACACTGAAAATAACCAACTGATCTCATACAGAAAGGCTTAGAAAAGGAAATTAAAATGTTTTAACATAATACAACCAAGAAAGTGAGGGAGCCATTGTTGGCATATTGGGATAAAATTTACTGAACTCAACATAAGTTCTCAACTTACGTTCTCTTTATGAATAATGCATTGCAGACAGTTTCACCACTCGCGAATGCAGTCAGCACCCTCCCCCCGCCACCGCTGCCTCGAGGCTGCAGGCGTGGCAGTCCACGGTGGCACCACCCCCCCACACACACCTCATGTCTGAACCATGCAGCAGAAGATGGTTCAGGGCACCAAGCCTCTAGAGCCAGAGTATGCTTTGTCTTCAGGGAGTTTTCTAAAAGAGATTTTTTCCAAACTCATAGCATCCATGGTCAAATCAGGACAGTCTTCTCAAACTCAGAGAACATCCTTTGGGAGATTTGCCAAATCAAATCCTATTATCCAAATTACAAAGCTGGAGGGATTTTAGGACTCATCAGGTCCAAGCCCTTCCTTTACAGAGAAGAGAGAGGCAGGGCCTGTGGAAGTGAAGTGGCTTGCTGCTGATCACACAGATTGGGCAAAACCCGACAAGACTCCAAGCCTTTCTGGTCCAAAAAAAATCAGTTAAGCAAAAGGTTCTGTTGTAAATAGAGAACTTTTTTTTCAATTACTGACCTTAACAGTTTTGTGAATCTATCCAGAGGGGGGAAAGCGTACACTAATGAAACTGTAAATAACAATTAACTATTTAAAAACAATTCAAGCTACTATAGAAGATTTCTCACAAGGCAGTATATAAGAAATTTCAAAAACAACTGTATAAAGTTTTATCACATACATATTATTCTAGTTGTAAATGTATTTAAGACTTAAGTAGTCAAATAATTTTTATGGATAGATGAGTTTGACAAAAAAAGTTTAGAGGGCTTTGCTATAGGCAGTTAAACCCAATAATATGCAATTCAAAGATATCACAGAAATTAGGTTGGAGGGGACTATGGGTCTCCCACCCCCCTCCAGAGGGGCTTTTGACAAAAAAGTTCTCTGAGAGACTTGAGTCAATTCATCAAGTAGATAACCAGATGGTGGATAATAGACTTATTTATCTACACTATCATTATGTTTAATTTTTAGAATGTAAGTAAGACACAATGAAGATCAGAAAGTAGTTTGAAATATTTTACTTCTTCAATGCCAACATGCATATTTCTCTCAAACTGGAGCTCAAATTTGGGGACTTATTTGAAGATCATTTATTATCTAAATTACATACAACTTTTTGTTTCCTCAGAAATTCGTACATTTTGAAAACATCCACATCACTTCTTTGAATAAGGGGGAAGAGATATGGTCTTCATAGTCACACTGAAGAGATGCATGCGACTGCAGGCAGTGAAGTCACGGCTGGAGAGGGACCAAGTGAAATCGACAGAGGAGAAATTTCCTGACCCGTGTTCCTCCGAAGACTCAAATAGGAAAAACTGCACACGTTCCTGCCAGTTCATTTTTTAACAATTGTGGTGCTGCCCAGGGCTCACACTACCTGTGAGACTAGCCCTAAAACCATGCTAACGTAGGCTATTAGGTTCCAGGGCTAAGTTTAAACAGCAGCACATCGATATTAGGTCACCATCTTAATTAGACCCTAATTAAATGGATGTCTCCTTGGGGTTTCAGTAACCACTCCACAAGCTGGAAAGTCAACCCAGGGAGTGTGTAAGCAATGTGTCAGTAATAAGTAAGTGGAGACAAGGACTTAATTCTAGAAGGCTCCAATGACCAATATGATGTAAAGTACATTTAATCACATTTACTTTTCTCATGTGTTAAAATATCAAAAGACTCCTCTTCGGGTTAGTAAATAGCTGCTGCTCTCAGCCATCCCATGTGTCCTCCCACATCCTTCAGTGAAGCCTCTCCCATTGGACCCTCTGCACCTAAATGGGTAATGCCTGGCACAACAAGGACCACTGCAACTCTGGGGTAGAAACTGCCAGATACTTTGAAGATTACCACTGAGTAGAAGCAAGTTTCAGAAGCTATGTGGAAGCCACAGGGGAGCTAGGATTGAACTAAAAATCCTATGAGGGTCTCACCCAGCTGGAAGGGTGGGAGAGAGAATTGAGGAGAAAGGGGACTTGGCCTCAGACTGGGGGCAAGCATGGGACATTTCAGAGGGAGGCAGGAGTATAGGAGAGAGGAGTGTGTCCCTCAGTGACTGTGGGAAGTGACTCTGCTTGCCCAAGGCAAGAACCACCTGGATTCTTTCTATGCACACCTCTCCCAGTTCTGAGTAATGCCAATTCAAGAATTTCTATGAAAATGCATGTTTAAAAAGGTCTGACAAAAGCATGAAGTGAAAAATAATTTGTCTTTTTTTTTAAAAACTTACACTCTTAACTTAGCCATCACCAAATTTTCTAGTATTTCCCTACAGTCTGCGTTTGTTATGAAGGTATTGAAACAAGCACACATACTTCATGTTCAGAAATGTACAGCCAAGCCATGTTTGATGGGCAGGGAACATCCATAGCTCTGGGATGCAGGCCACCATTATCCTTCCTACTAGTCCCTGTCATTCTCTCTTCTTATAAGGAACTCCCACTCAGTCTTTTCTGTCACCAGAGAGGTACCGTGGGTGCAAACACTGTGTAAGGCTTTCAACTTAGATATAATGTTGGTTCTGCTCCATAACCCTGATCCACAGGACCAAAAATGTAAAAGAAAAAGAAAAGATTGTTTAACCCATTTGTCATCAAAACCTGATCTATGGTGAAGAAAAGATTATCCTCTCATGAAAAAGACTTCCAAATAATTTACAGATACTCTGCCCTCTAGGAGGGGGATCATAATCTACTACTCCTTAAGCATAGGTCATGCATAGCAACTTTCTTCAAAAAAAGGACAAAATGAAAAGGGGAGAAAAAAAAAGAGTAAGTTTATAGTGAGGGAAACTGACAAACACTATCACAGCCGATGATCAAGGTCAACATCAACAGTAATAAGTCATGGTGATAGTATGTGCCTCAAGACAGTAACATGATGAGAAAGCCACTTTACTCTGTGATCTTCTCCTCAAAAACCCATAACCCCAGTCTAATCAAGAGAAAACCATCAAAAAAATCCCAATTGAAGTGTATTCTACAAAAGACCTGATCAGTATGCCTCAAATTGTCAAGGTCATTAAAAACAAGAAAAGTTTCAGAAACTGTCATAGCCAGCAAGAGTTTATGGAGACATAATGAATAAAATGTAAAGAAGTGTCCTGGATAGAATCTGAGAACAGAAAAAGAATAGGTAAAAATAAAGGAAATGTGAATCAAACATGGACCTTAGTTAATAATGCATCAATACTGGTTCATTAGTTGTGACAAATGGACCACACTAAGGTCAGATGCTAACAATATGGAAAACTGGGTACAGAACATAATGGGAATTCTTCCTAGAATCTTTACCATCTTTCTGTAAGTCTAAAACTATTCCAAGATTTAAAAAGTTATTTTAAAAAATGAACTGAACTGACATGAGACTACATATGGAAGGTTATGCACTGAAAGTGATTAATCCTCTCCCACTTCTGCTTTTTCAAACTGGCTCTTCCCTGTCACTAGATAAAAATCACAGGTCCCATGGCTATCCTAGTCACTTCCCAGTCATAAACAAATATTGGCTTGTCTCAGCTGATTTTATTATCAAAACTCCAAACCTAAGTTAACCTGCAATTTCTTCCTCTGCCAGCACAGTTCTGCTTCAGGCTTGGAAGCTGGTCTGGGAAAGCAGCCTTATCAGCTTTCTGCTCACTCCCCCACCCCCACCCCACCCCCGCTTGCCAGCAGGGGGTTGGGCCCTTCCAAGTTGGGTCTGGAGATGGATGAGAAGAGGGGAAAGCAGATCTAACTCGTCAGATGCAGCTGTAATCTGGGGTTGGTTCCTCTGCACTAGCCAGACACCCAAGCTTCCCAAACCTGCCCAGATGTTTTTCAGGGACTCCCATCATGGCAGATGTCTTACCCACAGCTGTCTGGCAGGGCAAGGTTCTTTCTGGTTGGTCCCTTAAGAATTTCCCCTCATCCCACTCAGCTGCCCCATTCCAGAGGCCCACCTTTTTTCAGTCACTGCCCCCCTCCACGTAGTCCTCCTTGTCAAGCTGTTTTCAAGGTTACCCGGGCTGCTCTTTCCTCAGAGTCAATTCTCGCCCAGCCAACTTGGAAAGTACTGGCCATTCCCAATGCAGCCACCTCTTCTCTCTGCTGCCTTCCTCATGCCACACCCCTACCCTCACCCTGGTCTCTGGCTTGAGATGCCTTAGCAGTCAGTCCCCAAGTCCCCAAACTCCAGGAAACACAGGACAGTGCTCTCTGAGTGGTTTCCCAGGAGCCTCCCAACTAGGTTTGAGGAAGGGGCCACATAGCTCTTCCTTGAAGTGAGGAGAACCACACAGCAGAGTGACAACTCTCCTCAAATAAGCCTTCCCTACCATACTCTTGAACCTCCAAGAACACTAAGCCTTCTCTTCAATGCCCTGGAGGTAAACAATGAGTTCAGGCCAGCAGAACCAGTTCTGAGGTACCCTTTCTGCAAATCCTGCAGAGTTTGTCTAGCACCTCAAGTTAGAAAGCCAAGGAACTTGACACCTATTGCTTTGTTCTTTGGTGCCTCAGTCGAAACTGAGACAGAAATATCCTGTTACTCTTGTTTGTGGTCAGTCTCACGATTCAGCTATAAATTCCAGGGGGCAGGGACCTTAGCTCTTTTATTTACCATGGATCAGCAGAACCTAGCAGAATGCCCTGTATAGGTTCCCAGTGGATGCTTAATAAATATTTTTTGAAATAATGAATATATAATAAAATGAAGATGGTGATGCAGCTGCCATTTTACTGAAAAAGGGGAAAAAGAAGATGAGGTGACTGTCGTATTAACCAATAAAATATCTGATCTTCAGATAAGGTACCTTGTGATTCTTTCCCTTGAAAGAACCTCCTAAAAGACTTAAGTCTAAATCTTAGAGCTACAGTTTTCATTTTAAGCCAAAAAAAAAAAAAGGCCTGAGACACAGACAGCAAATGCTTACACAAGAGTTAACAGATTGGATGCTGGCTGGTGATACTAATATCAATTCTTTGTCTAGACATGCAATGCCGGTTCTGCTGACACATTCTCTCAGAGCTTTTTTTTGCAGGATGTGAAACTGGCCTTTGGGTCAGTGATATTCAGAAATAAGCAGGACCGCTGCAGAGAAAACCCTTTAAAGGGACTCCAACCCCTATGCTCTGCCCTTGATGATTCTCACCGAGGGCCCTTTCACAGGGGCAGGTGAGGAAGTGGGGAGGGGCCGTTGTATTTTAATGAGGTTGATATTCTGTTCTTCTCACTTGATGAAAGGATGGGAGGAGGGAAAGAAGCTGAAAACACAAATTTCCCCAGACTCATTACATGGCAAAACAACTAAGTACATGGAGTGAAGGTGGATATAAGGGCTACTACCAAAACAGCCTAACACATCCTCAAAAGACTTCTTTTACCCATCAGTAAGGTGCTCTGAGTAGGACGAGGTGGTTTAGAAGTCAGACTCCAATTCTGGGAAAAAGGGGAAGCAGGGTTGTGAAGAGATCCCGGCCTTACAGGTTTGTGCCTGTTCCGCACACGCAGGCTCCTCACAGCCAAGCCTCGTTCCCCAATGCCCTCTGTACTCTTCAGCAGAACTGATGACAGAGAGAAAACTGCAGATGCCAAGTCGGAGCCAAGGAAACTGTCTCTCCTCGCAAGTGTACTTAAAACTAAATCTTTAGAAGAATGGGAATTTTGGTTGGATTAGGATTCATCTAAGGATGATCCTTCCTAAAACAAGTATTAGCAGTTTCGAAGTTCTACAATAAAAATTTAGATCTTAGAGAACGCCCGCTCCAATGCCCACATTCTACAAGGGTGACACTGAGGTTCTTGAGAGGTGCTGTGACATGACCGGCTTCGCAGCTCTCACGAGAACCTGCTTCTTCCAACTGCAGCGTTCTGCTCTTTCCACAACATTAGGCAGAGTCCTGTGTACACTCAAGGTTCTCCTTACCCACCCCAGGCAGAAGAATACAGCCACACTTCTAGATGAATAAGATAACTTGTTTTAAATAATCTCCTTTTTTTCTCTTAACTTTTCATCCAAGAAGTGTCTTTATTTCATTTCCTTCCAAAGAACAGGTTAGGTGCAACAAGTTAGTTCCATCTCCTTATTCAGAGAAAGGGAGGCAAGCGTGCCTGTGATGCTGGGCTGTGTTCTGAAGGCATCTGGTGAGTGCTGCTTCCACAAGGTCCTCAGGCACTCAGAGGACACACACAGTGCTCCACATGTCCTTAAGCTCCCAGGTGTGTCTGTGGCGCTGCTGGGGGTCGGGGGCGGCCTGTGAATAGTCCAATTTTTATAACTGCCATCATTCCATTGTTCTAGCCATATAAAAATAAGATAGTATCCCTGCCTCCAGAAATGTAACTTCAGAGTTACACAAGGCGCTTTGGCCTGCACATACAAATTAAAGTTTAATCCTAACTCTTCTCCTGACTCACCAGGATGCTTTGAGCTAGTCACACAATTGGCTCAGTTTCTTCCTCTGTTCAGTGGGAAGAGTAATGCTGATCTGTCACTTAATTGAAAGAAGCTGCCTGCCTGATAGCTACTACATAATTGTGAGGAAAAAATATCTAAAAGATTTTAAGTAGAAACTGAGACTATATAACTAAATCATCAAAGTGTATAACTCAGATGCTTTCTAATAATTGTGACATACAGTATTCAGTTCACCCAAGACGTGACTGCTGTTAGTCAAGCATGTTTCTACAGAAAACATAGCATCATCATATTGTTTCAGCACATCAAAGGTGCTCATTAGGCCTGCACAACTGAAATGGAAATTCGCCTGAAAGCTACTGAGACTGGGTGTGTAGCATATCCCTAAGGTTTTATCTACCAGATAAGGTCTTCCCATCAGCAGGGAAAAACAGGAGCTGCTTTCCCATGACCAGAGTCTCTTTGTGGCCAGTATTAATTTTTGTGGAGGTACCATAAGAAAAGAATTCCGGAAAAAGACAATAGCAATAAGAGGGAATCTGATGAACAAAGTAAACTGTGGTCAGTTTCTCACTGAAAATATTCTTTACTATTTTATCTAATATTTAGCTAATGGTGGGGTTTATATGGATGGGATAAACATAAATTTCATTCCATTGTTTTAAAAAATGCCCATAAGATGATTTTAAAGTCCTGACAATGCCGTGTTGCCAATTGACACAAGCTGTTTAGACTCCAGCACCACAATTAATCACTTCAGCAATCACCTAAAAAATATGCGCTTGGGAAAATCATCAAAGAAAGTGACGGTGTCTTATTTAACCAGTCTTTAACAGAACAGCTACAATGGCCTGATAACAAGTGCTTACCAAATTCTTGGTAACAGGGGAAAAAGAATTTTTATAGCAGGTTTTATTTTTGAGAGTGATGTCATTAGGCACTCTGTTTAATGCCACACAAAAAATTAGGAATAAAACCATAAATTACTCCTAGAAGATAACAGATATTTTAAAGAATGCTGTTTCAATAATTATTGTTGCAGGTGGTGTAGACATGGTTTTGACGGCTCATGGGACTCTTTCCACTTTCAGCTTTGCCTAATCACAATATATGAGAAGTTAGTTCGGTGCTACAGCAGAGATCGTTAGGGCTCATTAACTACCCATGCACTCTCCTACACTTTCCCGTTTCCTTTGCACTTAGTTGAGGTTATGTGACTAGTTCTGACCAAAAGACTCAGGGAAGGTAACCTGTGTCACTTCCAGGCTAAGGTCGTTAAGAACCAGTCCGCCGTGTTCACCTCTCTCTTCTCTGCCTCAGCAACACTGAGGGCCACGTGTTCCAGATGTGGCACTGCCATGCAGAAGGAAGTGGCTGACTGACATTTACATTTATACAGGTAGGACTAAACCTTTCTTGTGTTAAGCTAATGAGATTTCAGGGTTAATGTTGTAGCACTAGGATAAAATACACTGACAAACATAAAGACCTTATATTAATGTGTTTATGGTGGCCTCAAACTCAAATTTATATTACTGATACTAAGCTTTTAAAAACACCATCAAAGGAAAAATAATATATTTCCTTTTCTCTTTTATAAAAAATTTTCTGGCCCTGCACAGTCTAAGGCAGTGGTTCACAAAGTGTGTTTTTCAGCATGACTGGGGGTCAGTTAGAAATGCAAATTCCCAGGCCCTACCCCAGGCCTGTTTTATCAGAACCTGGGGGAGGGGCCAAGCAAGCTGTTTTAATATGCCCTCCTAGTAATTCTGCTGAACACTCAAGTTTGAGAACCAATGGTCTAAGGTAACTTTTTCTTCAGCCCACATGAACGGAATCATCACAGAGCCGATTTCCGCCTTCATATCATATGCATTCAGGAGATACTTAATGCTGAAATTCCTAGCTTCTATATTGGTTAATTACACAAGATTTACTGCAGTAGATTAACGATAACTACAAATTCTTTATTACTGGCCCCACTGAGAAGTGAAGTCTATTTTTTCACCCTCTTGAGTAAAAGCTAACCCTGTGACTCCATTGACCATAGAATGCAAGGGGGGTGAAGCGTGCCACTTTTACACCCAGCCTTTAAGAGGGCTGGCAGCTTCCACTTGCTGCTTTTTAAAAATAATTAGTTAATTTAATTGTTGCTGCTATTACAGATGTTCTCCATCCCCCCTCTTCACCACCTCCACCCAAACCCCGCCCCCTTCCCCTTGCCCCCTTCCTCTTGCCCTCACCACACTGTTGTCTGTGTCCATGGGTCCTGCCTTTGTGTTTTTTGCTAATCTCATCATCTTCTTTCATCCAGTCCCTCCCACTTCCCTCCTTTCTGACAGCTGTCAGTCTGTTCCAGGTATTCATGCCTCTGGTTCTATTTTGTTCCTTAGTTTATTTTGTTAGATTCCACATAGTGAAATTCCCCAAGTGAGATCACATGGTATTTGTCTTTCTTTGATTGGCTTATATGGCATAGCCTAATAATCTCCAGGTCCAACCATACTGTTGCAAAAAGGAAGAATTCTTTCTTTTTCACAGACACATAGGGTTCCATTGTGTAAATGTGGGGACTTGATTCTTCTCCTATGAGGCCTGCAGGAGAATCAAGACCACCAGCTGACAGTCCCGCTGAGCTACCAGCTGACACACAGCATCAACTGGGGGCTAGCTGGCATAATTAAGTATGCCATCTTGGATGCTCTGGTCCAACTGAGCTCCAAGATAGCTATAGTCCCACATGACTTTACATGAAGCAAACGAACCACTCAGCTGAACCCAGTCAGCCTAGAGAATTATGGAAGTTTAATAAAATGATTGCTGTTTGAAGCCATCAAGTTTAGGGAAAAAGGAAAGTTATAAAGCAATGAAGAATCAAAATATTAATTTCCATTGTTTTTTTCACTTTTATGTTTTATTTTTTAATTACATTTTATTGATTATGCTATTATTGTCCTGATTTTTCCCCCTTTGCCCTCTTCCATCCAGCACCCCCCACTCAGGCAATTTTCCCACCATTGTTCATGTCCATGGGTCATTTGTATCAGTTCTAATCCATTTCCTACACTGTACTTTACATCCCCATGGCTATTCTGTGGCTACCTATTTGTACTTCTTCATCCCCTCACCTCTTCATCCATTCTCCCTCACCCCACTCCCATCTGGGAACCATCTGGTAACTAACTTCTTTTCTCTTGCTGCTTTTAAGACTGTCTCTTTATCTTTAACCTTTGGCATTTTAATTATGATGTGTCTTGGAGTGGGCCTCTATGTATCCATCTTGTTTGGGACTCTCTGTGCTTCCTGGACTTGCATGTCTACTTCCTTTACCAAATTAGGGAAGCTTTCTTTCATTATTTTTTCAAACACATTTCCAATTCTTGCTTTTTCTCTTCTCCTTCTGGCACTCCTATGATGCTAATGTTGGATCTTCTGAAGTTGTCCTGGAGGCTGTTCTTTTATCCTCATTTTTTTGGCTTCTTTTTCTTCTTATTGTTCCTAATTGGCTGTTTTTTGATTCCTTATGTTCCAAATCATTGATTTGATTCTCAGCTTCATCCACTTCACTGTTGTTTCCTTGTAAATTGCACTTTATTTCAATTAGTGTATCATTTGTCTCTGATCGGATCTTCTTTATGCTGTTGATGACCTCACTAAGTTCCTTGAGCATCCTTATAACCAGTATTCTTTTTTCTTATAACCAGTGTTCTGAATTCTGCATCTGTTAGATTGCTTATCTCCATTTCATTTAGCTCTTTTTCTGGAATTTTGATCTGTTCTTTCATTTGAGCCACATTTCTTTGTCTCCTCATTTTGGCTGCCTCCCTGTGTTTCTTTCTGTGTATTAAGAAAAGCTGCTTTGACTCCATTTCTTGGTAGTGTGGCCTAATGTAGTAGGTGTCCTGAAGGGGCCAGTGGCACAGCCTCCCCTATCACCTAAGCTTGGTACTCAAGGTGCACCCTTGTGTTGACTGGGTACAACCTCCTGTTGTAGTTGAGCCTTGATTGCTGTTGCCAGGTCAATAGGAGGAATTTACCCAGGCCAGTCAGTTGCAAGGACTGCTGTGACCATTGATCAGCAATCTCTGCCCTGTGTGAAGAATCCGCTTTGAAGGGGCAGGGTGGTAGTGCTCTGATATAGTCTGTAGCTGTCCACTGGCCCTGGGGGTTCCTGGGTGACACAGGCCAAGGTCAGCCCCCACCTGTGTTTTGCATGAGGCACTCTGCCTGAGCTATAAAGCAATCTGAGATAGCTGCTACTTGTGCTGGGCTTGGAGATGCCCAGATGAAGCCAAGCTGTGATTTTAATCTAGCTGATGCTAGTGCTGGGCCTGGGGCTCACTGATGCCAGCTGTTGCTTGTTTGAGAGGATTTAGGAAGTTGTACAGCATTCATATGTAAAAGCAGCTTGGGTGGGCCAAGTTGGGTGGGGCAGAGTCTCTGTGGATCTCCAAGGTGTGTCAAACAGTGTTAGCAAGGTTGATGGAGTCTCAGATATGGCACCAGCCTACTGTCTCTGTGGGGGGAGGGTTTAGCAAAGGGACAATGGCCTCTGCTCACCTTGATACCAGACTTCAGTTTCTTCCTGTATACCACTGGTGTCTTTCAAGCTGTTACACCAGTGCTGGAGCTCAGAGGGAGTGAGTCTGAGAAGGAGAGTGCATGTGGGTTCTTTAAGAGGAACTGCTTGGGGCTCCAGAAGTTTCTTCCACTGACTCAATTCCTGCTGGTTTTTGCAGCCAGAAATTTTGGGGACTTATCTTTCTGGCACTGGAATCCTGAGCTGGGGGACCTGGTGTTTGTCTGGGACTCCTCATTCCCAAGATACCCATCTGGAATTTTTATCCACCATGTGAGTGAGGACCAGCCATGTTTGCACCCCTCCTACTTGTCTGTATGGATGTGGTTTCTTTAATTCTGTAGTTGTCAGACTTCCATCCAACTTGATTTATGATGGTTCTGAATGATGGTTCTTCTTTATTTTAGTTGTAATTTTGATGTGGTTGTGTGAGGAGGTGAGCCATGTCTGGATATGCCATCTTTCCATTGTTTTTGAAAAGTACTATCAAAATCAAATTTCAATAGGTTCTGTTTACTCAAAATTCCTTTTTGGCTTAGACTAACTCCTACAGCTCCTTATTACATATGCTTTTTCCTAATATGTCCCTCTCCTTTAGCTTAGCTATAACAACAGCCTTAAGTAGCTTCTCCATCCTCAACTCTGGAAGCTTGCAATAATTTCTTCAACTATACCATAGGCTTCAAATGGAAATAGGAGTCTTTTTTTCTCCCATACCCATAACTATTAAGGAGAAAGAAAAAAAGTAGAAGCAAGCAGTTCATAGTCTCATCAGAGAAATTCAATAGAGTTTTGTGAGACTTTGAAACCTAAATAAAACTTTCCTTTCCACATCCACCCCAAAACACAGTCATCAAGTAAGATTAGAACCTGGTTACAAGAAAGCTTAAGCTTCAAAATCATTATACTAGTTTTGAATTTCTTGTTAGAAAGGGTATTTCCAAAATAAAAGAAAACTAATATGAAGTGGTCATATCTCTTAACTGATGGTTAAAGACAATTTCAACTAATTGACTTTCATAGACACCTACCAAAATTCAAGAATCAGTTATTTGAAGCTAAGAGTCAAAAGCTAAGCATTCAATGTGTCAGTAGATGCCCAGAGGTTATAAATAGCAAATGATCAAACTTGCAAAGATATTTCACCCAAAAAATGACACTGGGCAGTAAGCTCTTAGATGGTGAGGAGTATATCTTTAGCTCCCTATCCTCAGGATCCAACACAGTGTTTGGTGTATAGAAAGTGTCCAGTTTATGAATGAATAAATGAATGAACAAACGAATGAATGAATGAATGAATGGAGAGTCATAGCAAAGCAAGAAGCAAAAGAAACCAAAGTGAAGAGTAAGGAACAATAAGCAAGAATTTCAAATAGAATCTGAATTAACCTCTCCAGGAATAGGCATCAGTGATTTTTTTCAAAGGTGCTTTCTCAACTACAGAGTTATGATACATAAGCAATAGGAATATAGATCTTGGCTGGCACACATACACAGCAGCAGCTGAACAGGTCCTGCAGCTTTTAGCTCCCCAAGGCAAGTCAGACCTGGGCAGAAGAGAAACAAGTCTTTTAAGCGACTTAAAAAATGAAAAAAAACAGGAAGGTCTCACATCTCTTCCTGGCCAATCCTCCACATCTTTAAGAGAAGGCAGTCCATAGTCATGTTATAATAAGAGGGGTCATGTGGAATTAAGAGAAAGTCAATTCCGTATGTTCAGAAGCCTCACTGTACCTGGAATTTTTAATATTACAATGCTTGATCATAACTTTCAAACATTAAAATTTCACTAAAAGGGACAAATTTTCACTTAGGACAGCAGTCATATGCTAATAGTCATGGTTGACATTTGCTGGCATTAAGACACCTAATTAAGTTTTATTATTTTAATTTCTTCTCATTATTTATGTAAGTATATTTAAGTTATTATTCACTTTCTTACTTTAATACAATCCTCAGAGGCCATCCTATCACATATATGTACCAGGTCTGTCCAGAAAGTACACAGCCATGTAATATGAAAAAGAGACATTTATTGAACAAGATACAAGAAACATTGTACATGGGACAATAATGCCTCAGTCTCCTTCAAAGTAGGCAACGTGTGACCTCACACAGTTCTCCTTGTGTCTCTTCCACTGTTCAAAACACTCTGCAAAATCCTTTGTTAGAATCGCCATCAGCTGACCCCTCATATTTTCCTGAATCTCATCAGTGACCTGAAATCTCTTCCCTTTCAAAGGTGATTTTCTTCTTGGGAAAAATCAGAAGTCATAGGGCACGAAATCTGGGCTGTAGAGGGGCTGAGTCACCTGAGTGACTTGATGTTTCACCAAAAAACTGTATGAGACGTGATGCATGGGCGGGTGTGTTGCCCTGATGAAGCCGCCAATCACCAGTTGCCCTTAGCTGTGGCCATTTTCATAGCATCACATCTCTCAACCAACAAAGAACACTGAGGCAGTGCTCCTTATTAACTGTTTGGCCTGGAGGGGAGTGTTTGTGATGGATAGCACCTTCCCAATCAAAAACACAGTTAGTGTGGTCTTGGTCTTGCTGCGACTCTGCCGCACCTTCTTCTCAACCATCTTTGAAGTGTTTGTGCCACACTTTTATTTGCACTGCACTCATTGCATTGTTCCTGAAGGCCTTCTGAATGATCTGAATAGTTTCTGTGGAAGAATGTTCAAGCTTAATGCAAAATTTGATGTAGATCTGTTGTTCTACTCGCTCAGTCATTTTGAATGTGACAGCCACACAGTACACGTGCTCACTCGATGGTGTCTACCACCCCCATTGACTAGTACAGTAAAGTCATCACTGTTCATGTATGCACATTCCAGCCCACTCTCCTTGGCTGCCAGGCTACATCGATGTCACGCAAAGTGGTCTTGTTATATTAACAATAGCTGGACTTTTTCCGGGCAGACTCCATATATAAATAAACAACCCCCAAATGTCTGATCACCTAATTATTTCTGAATACCTTCTGAAATACAAATGAGTATAAATACACAGATAAATAAAAAGTAAATAATATTTCAATAAGACAAACTCAGAATCTGTTTTCTCACATCACCCAAACCGAGGCCCCACAAATTCTTAAGGTTCTGTATATTTGCCATGTTTCACAACACATAAAATCAAAGGGTCAAATTTTGGAGCTGTAAGAAAACTTTTTTACTAGCTACTCCAAATCTTCACTTCACAGACAGAAAAGTCTGAGGCCTCTAAGTAACTTAGCCTTATTAGAGTAAGTGGTTCCCCAAAACCACTGATGATGGATACATTCATCCATTCAATAATTGTGCATTGAGCAGGCAACTGGGAACCAGGCACTCTACCTGCCCTGGGAGATACAAGGATGGAGAAGTTGGGTCCTGTCCTCGAGGTACTCTGTTTAGAGACAGGCCCACCATGAAACTGAAAAAATGCAATTTTGGGTCACAGCTTCTGTAAGAAAAGTTAAGTGGTATCATTAACAAGATAGGAAATTCAACTGGATCAGGGGATAAGTTGAAGAAGACTTCTCATAGAAAGAGATTTTAGCCAGATATTAAAAGTGCATACGTGTCAGGCACTATCTTCACCTTATTGGAATTTAAGTCAACTCATCAAGCCGATTTCACAGGTCAGATAAGAAGTAAAAAGTGTGTGGAGTTACTGCTTATAGAAGAAAGGTCATGCAGGTGCATGAATCATGTGGGAATTAAAATTGAGTCACTCTGTCATTACATTCTCTTATACATATTGTCTATATATATATATATATATCCAATTACTACTTACTATATTCATTGAATTCTATAATTTTCTTTTACAACAATTTACCTTTAAGTCATTATAATATCTTTATGTTGGAGGTGTGGGAAAGAAAACCAGTATGTCCGTTATCAAAACTCAGACATTGTAATGTTGACTGATATTCCCAAGAGTCTGACAAATAAGTCATACTTCAGGGTCTGTACTTAATCCACAGACTTATACTGTCTCTTGGAAATAGGTCTCCTTTCAGATGTCTGCTTGGATAAGATTAGGTAATAACACAATAACTAGCAAGCAGTAAGAGCCAATTAGTATGTGCCTCATGAAGGTGCTTTGGATGCATTTTATTTTGAAAGAAAAATGAGGTTGCCAAATCTCATGCAAGTCATGTTTGTTCCTGTACTAGAGCTGAATGATACAAATTTTCTTGAGTAAATGTTAAAATTTTTTCCCGGCTGCAATTCTACATCTCTTCCCACATCAGCACATTAAAAGTGATTCAGCTGAAAGTTCACTCTGGGTTTCAAAAAAAGAAAACAAATTCAACAACAAGTAAAACAGGAAGTACCAACCTAGTGTAGTTCAACATTCACAAGTTTCAAAGACTGATAAGAACCTCAAATTCCCACATCTGCTCAGAGAAAAATACTATCTCTTTATTTAATCTGGCTTTTATGCAGTGTCTGTAAATCATGGAGTAAAGTGATCTAGCAATTTTATGCTCAGTGTAGTCAGTGTAAACCATAAAAAATGCACAATTCAAGTTTCAAAACACAATATGACAGCCAATTGGAGTGTCAACATTGACCAAATTAACTGGATTACTGCCAAGCAATCCCCCTTTGTTTTTTTTGTGGATATTCTAAGCATAGGAATTTATGGGATACACTTGTAGCCATAAGACATGGACAAACATTTAATTTAATTACTCAAGTAGTCAAAATTTGAGTGTACACCCCCCAAAACACTCAACTTGTAAGCTGGCATGATACCCATGTCATGATACACACTCTCCTACACAGGCTCCTAACATGAGTGCACGTGGCCTCCCAACCTGTCACCAGGGGCCAACCCCACATGCCCCTGGGTCATAGGGCTGTTAAGAGTACAGGGCTCAACTAGCACAAAGCACCATCTCCATAAATAATTCTAATTCATCTTCACAAACTACAGGGCTTCTCAGAGAAGCACAGAACAAAATCAACACTGGCAATGCTGCACAGGATTTCCAATAGCATGGCTACACATAGCAATAGAGATATGGCTTTACCAAGATGGAACATTTTTAAGGTCATTTGGTTAGGTAAACTGGGATGCGGTGTGGGCAGCTGCTGCTCTTCTTCAGGTGGATCAGTTATACCCCACCTCCTTGGGAATGAGTAAAGAGCAGTACTTTCTCTATTGTGTTCATTAAATCAACTCCTCTGGAGGAAAAGGAACTTTCTGCTGGTGCCCACAGAAAAAGCCAGTATTGTGGAGTGTCTGTTTCTTTCATTGGAGTGAAGAGCAGATTTAATTAAAGAATCCCACCCATCTATAAGTAGCAATACAGGTTCATTTGCTATATCTCCAACCATTTCAAGAGAAGCCAGAAATTCAAATTTTGTTGTAAATTCTCCAGATTTATTTTAACATCGAGGGATCAAACAAAATAAGTTTATACTTAGTTTAGACCATTGCCTACTGGTTTGAGATATCTCATATACACAGAGATTTTTACTCACTTTATTATTAATACACTGACTATATATTTATCTAACCAATTATTATATATTTATGATCATCCCTGTATTATTTTAATTCTATATAATTTTCTTGATGCAGCTGCCTGTATAGTCTCACTAAATGTTAACTAAAGAGGACCCAACTATGAATCGGCTAACATTTCTGACATCAAAGGGACACAGCCCAGTGGTGAAGAAGTCATGAGATAAGTGGAGTGTGTGGTAACATACAGAGAAATGTATTCAGGATAAATAGGGGTTAATGCAGGGGATTAATGCTGGCAGATGAGGTTGGAAAAACCCGGCAAACTAGGCCTTATATGCCATGGTGATGTGAACACCAGCAGCTACCACTTACTAAACACATAAAATGGACCAAACCCTGTGCTTGCACCCCACATACATTGCTCCATTCTCACACCAATCCTTATGATGAAGGGACTATTATTCTCTCCATTTCACAGACGAGAAACCTGAAGCTTAGAAAGGTCAAGTAACCTGCCCAACAATGTGGCTGTGAGTGGCAGAGTCAGAATCTGGGCTCACAACCTCTGCCTGATTCCAAAACCTGTGTTTTCAGCCACTATGATATTGCTAAGGAATTTGGATTTCAGCCTATAACTAATGGAAAACAAATGAAGTATCTTAGGCCCACATTATTCTATTCTGTTCTTACAAGATTCTGTGAGTTAAATCATGGAAACTATGATTACTGTATTATATGTGGAGAAATCAAGAAAGGTTAAGCAGTTTAAAGCAAAGGAAACAATGGGTTCCTATCACCCTAGTGGGTCAGTTTCTAGCCCAGGACTCATGCTGGTTTTACATGGTTGGCAAATACTACTTTCCAAACATTTGGTATGCTTTCAACAAGCATATTAATTCAAATTCAGAAATTCCAAAAGCACATTCCCAATTAAATCTTCTTCCAGACAGAACCTTAGGTATTTCTAGCCAAGTTGTTCCTAATTTGTGATGTCAATCTGAAAAACACAAAATAACTACTGTGACAGAGAAGGACAGCAGTCGTCAACTTCTTCCTGTCACCAGCTATGTACGTAAGATGACAAATCCTAGCTAAATATCAATAATGAAGTAACAGTGTTTCCTTTTGTGTACTAGCAAGGCATTAATAACATTCTTCGCATTGACTTATAATTGCTATAAATTATTTAAGCATTCAACTTTCCAGTTTATAGTCACAAGATTTTATTCATAATAGTGAAAGTTTAACCCCATCAAGTTTGCCTGCAACAATAATTGAATACCCCTTCTATCGTTAAGGTCAAGGCTAATAATCAGAAGATTGCTTACATACAACAGTGATAATAACATGGCTGGACCTAGAATATGACCAAGATATTTCTCTGCTCACAGGAGGAACAGTTGTAGAAATTAAACTATATCCTGATCAGTTTTGTTCCCCAGATATGTCACATCTTAGTGCTTTCCAGAAAAAAAAATATAGGAACTCTCTCTACAAAAGATAAAGACAGTAGCATCCACTTGTTGAGCACTTATAAACATGTTACAAAGCCCCTTTGAGGAAGACTGCATACACCAACCTTTTCAGAGGAGGACATTAAGGCTTAGAGAGGTAAAAGAATTTTTCCAAGGAAACTAATAAGTGGAAATCTAGAAATTGAACCCAGAAAAATCTAATTCCCAAACGCATATGCTTGAGCACTAATAAGTCTCAGGCATTAGCGAGAGAAGCAAAGAAAAAATGGGAAAAAAAGTGATAGAAAGAAATTCAAGGTTTCTCTGAGACCTTATATATGATGATCTGGGGAAACAAGTGTAAAATGTGTATATGACAAGAAATAGAACAAAATATAAAGACACATTAGAGAACTGAGAAAATCTATGACAGGCAGAAAACTAGAAATAGACAAGACCTTCTAGAAATTGATAAAGAGCATACACAAAAGACCTGCAACAACATCGTACTGGGAAGAAACTGGGTGTTTTCGCCCTTTGATCTAGAACAAGACAAGGATACGCCCTCTCACCCCTCCCATTCATCACTGTACTAGAAGTTCCCATCAGTACCATAAGACAAAATGAGAAAATAAAAGGAAATAGATTGAAAAGGAAAAAATGAAACTGTCTTTATTTGCAGATGGCGTGACTGCCTGTATAGAAGTAAAAAGCAGTAGCAATGACGAAGAGCCCCTGGAACTGATAAGGGAGTATAGCAAGGTCACAGGCCATCAGGTTAGTACACTGCTAAAATCAACTGCTTCCAGCACACCAGTAATGAGGGAATGTGAAATGTTTTTTAATGGCACTTACGATAGCACCAAGAGATAAAATAAAAGTTACGTACATACACAAAATCTACAAAACTGATGAGTAAAGTGTCTAACCTAAGTAAACGGGGAAACAGTCTGCATTCATGATCTGAAGCACTGAACCTCACTAAGATGTCGATGCGTCCCCCGTTAGTCTGTGGCTTTCATGCAATCCCCCTCAAGCTCCTAGAAAGCTATTTCACAGATGCTGCAACACTGATTCTTAAGTGTGTATGGAAAGGCAAAAGACCTAGGATTGCCAACACAATACTAAAAAAGAACAAAGCCCTGTCCAGGTGGCTCAATTGGTTAAAGCGGCATCCTGTACTTCAAAAGGTGGCAGGTTGAATTCCCGGTCAGGGCTCATACCTAGGTTAGAGGTTCGATCCCCAGGTCAGGGCACATGTGGGAGGCAACTGATCGATGCTTCTCTCTCACATCCATGTCTCTCTCTCTCTCCTCCTCCTCTCTCCCAGCCCCAGCCACCGCCCATTCTTCTCTCTCTTAAAAAATAAAAAACAATAAACATATCCTCGGGTAAGGATTAAAAAATTACATTTAAAGAAAAAAAGGAGAACAAAGTCGTAGGATTCACACTACTCGATTTTAAGCTTTAAAACAAGCTGTAGTCACCTGGACAGTGCGGTATCAGCAAAACAGAGGGCAAGGGGCCTGAGCACAGTGTGTGGAACAGGCCCCCCTAACAAGGTCCTCTAGTCTTTGATGGAGGAACAAAGACAATGCAATGAAAAAAAAAGATTCTTTTCAACAAATGGTGCTGGAACAATGAGATGTCCATAACAAAACAGAAATTAAAAACACCCGAGGGCCCTGGCAGGTGTGGCTCAGTTGGGTGAGCATCATCAGTGAAGCCAAAGGCCGCCCGGCTTCAATTCCTGGTCAGGGCTCAGGCCTGGGTTTCAGACCAGTCCCTGGGTGAGGCACCTGCAGGAGATCAGCTGTTTCTCACATCGGTGTTTCTCTACCCCTCTTCCTCCCTCCTTTCCCCTCTTTCTAAAAATAAATAAATAAAATCTCTAAAAAGAAAAAAACACCCTAGGTGCAGCAGATCTTACACCTTCCACAATAGTTTACTCAGAATGGATCATAGAACTAAATGTAAATTGCAAAACTAAAAAATTTCTAGAAGAAAACACAGGAGAATATCTGTGTATTTAGGTATAGTGATGACTTTTATTTACATCAAAAGCACAACTCACAGAAGAAGAAATTGGTAAGTTGGACTTTATTAAAATTAAAAATTCTGTAAAAGACACTGTTAAGAGAATGGTAAAACAAGACAAAGAAAAAATATTTGCAAAATACATATCTGATAAAGAACTTACATCCAAAATATGCAAAGAGCCCTTGAAATAAACAATAAGAAAACAAACAGCCCAACTAAAAACATGGGCCAAATACTTTAAGACACCTCACCAGAGATGGCAAATAAATATATGAAAATACACTCAACAGCATTTGTCATTAGGGAATTGCAAATTAAAACAAAAAGGAGATATCTCTACATACCTATTGAAATGGTTCATTAAAATCCAAAAAACTTGTGCTGAGCCAAGAGGTAGCTGAGGAAATGGAATCGGGCCAGCGGCACGGCCACGACCCTTCTTCCCGGAGGCAGCCGGCTCCCAGTTCTATCTGGGCCAGCAGCTGAGTCCTGGCGAACTCGGATGGGAAACCCTGGGTTCTTACATCTCTGCACCCTAACCCCTGACAACCAACTGATCTTTTCAGTTTTATTTTCTCCAGAATGTCCTATATATAGTCATTGGAATCTGTGTGACCTTCTTAGATAGTTTCTTTCAGTTAGTAATGTGCACGTAAGGTTCACACATGTCTCTGCATGGCTGAATAATTTATTTCTATTTGATGCTGCTAACATACCATTGCCTGGATATATCCCATTTTATGTGTCCTTTTACCTATTAAAGGACACCTTGTTTATTTTCAGTTTTGGACAGTTATGAATAAAGCCACTGTTAACATAAAAAAAAATGGCAATATCAAATGCTGACAAGGATGTAAAGGAACTAGAATTCTCACTCATCTGTGGTGGTTACAGCTACTTTGGAAGACATTTTCGCAGCTTCTTACAAAGCTAAACCTAGCTTTACCATATGGTCTAAGAATTGCACTCTTAGGTGCAATTTGCCTAGCTGGGAACATATGTCCACGCAAAAACCAGCACATGAATGCTAGTAGGATCTGTATTCATAATCAGCAAGCTGAAAGTAAGTGAGAAATTCTCCATTAAGTGAATGGATAAGTAAGCTATGATACATCCATATAATGAAATATCATTCGGTGATAAAAAAATAGGATATATAAAACTATGAAAAAAAAACGTGTTAGTTTTAAATACATACCGCTAAATGATAGAAATCAGTCTGAAAGTTCTGCTTAGTCTATGATTCTAATTATATCTCAGTCGAGAAGATGAAAAACTAGTGAGATGGTAGAAAGATCAGTGATTGTAGAGGGAGAAAAGGTTGAACAAATAAAACACCAAAATTATTTCTGGGCCTTGAAACTAACCTGTATGTTACTGTGATGGTGGACACATGACACTGTGTGTTTGTCAAAGCCCCGAAGTCTTTTACTGCACGGAGAGTGAACCTTAATGTGAGGTCAGGGGATCTCAGGATGGAAAGGAAATGTGATGAAACAATCTAACTGTATTACAAATGTCTGAAGTAACCTCACAGGAGGGAACAGGAGTAAGAGCTGCTGATCTAGATTCCTGGAAGTTAGTGTAGTCTATAAGACTAAAAGAAAATATAACCCTGACATAGGTACTAAACACTTGCTGATAAAGTTGTCTCCCCTGGGAGTACACAGAAGTGACAATTCTGATGCCACTATACATAATGGTACAATTAAGAAAATGAATGGCAGTTGGGGGAAGCCAGGTTTCTCATTGTTGGAATGGGAGGTTACAAATAAATAGGAGACGAGAATGATCATGTGGTAATGAATTAGAGTTGGAGACATCAGTATGAATTTACATTTAGTGTAATATATTATAGACACGAGTGGTTACTTGTAGAAAAATTTGTTCATATATGTATATACACACATATTTCCTTGCTCTGTGAGCTGGTCCTGAAGCAATAGCATACTATCCTAACATCATTTTCCAGTAAAATAAACCACATATTCTTTTCTAATATCATTGTCCAGTAGAAAAAAGCGTCCCTTGGAAAAGTGAATGATTCTAGGATGGAGGCAGGAGATATACAAAATGAGCCTGGAGCATCTTATAGTACCAGAAAGGAAGTGGTAAGAGGGGTGGGGGAAGGGTATGAATAAAGAAGTAAGTGCTGGGAAAGAGACAGATCTCCCTTGCAGAAGAATTACAAATAATTTATGTCGATATTGCACCCTCAAAAGAGATTAAGCATAACTCCCTACTATGCAAGTGTTTGGGCTGTACATAGTAACTTCTTTCCAAAGATACAGTAACTATGGAAGGGGAGTGCTGAGGAAGAGTAACTTTACAATGGAGAAACTCGATAAATACTCCCTCAGTCAAGTAATGAGGGGGATCAGCAACAATACATCATGTTGATGGAATGTCTGTAATATGATATGACATGATATGATATAATATGATATGATATAAATGGCACTTTACGTCTGTGATCTTCCTCCCAAATACCCATAATCCCAGTCTAGTCATGAGAAAAACAGGCAAATCCCAAGAGGCATTGTACAAATACTTGAACAGTACAACTCAAAATTGTCAAGGTCATCACAAACTAGGAAAGTCTGAGAAACTTTCACAGCACAGGGGAGCCTAAGAGATTGGTGATTCAATGTAACGTGATCTCCTAGGTAGTATCCTAAAACAGAAAAAGGACATTAGGGGAAAAAACTAAGGATATCTGAATGAAGTACAGGCTTTAGTTAATAATAATGCATCAGTATTGGTTCATTAATTGTGACAAATATACCACACTAATGTTAGATGTTAATAATGGGAAACTAAGGGCAGAGAGAATGAGGGTAATACAGGAACTCTGTTCTATCTTCGCAATTGTTCTGTAAATCTAAAACTGTTCTAAAATTAAACATTTATTTTTAGAAATACAAGATTACTAGTTCTAAAATATAAAAAACTACAAACTGAAAAGAAGAAAACAAACAATTCAAAAAAAGAATGGGCAAAAACTATGAAAAGAACACTCACAGGACAGGAAATCCAAATGACCATAAAATATAAACAAACAAACCAAAAAAAGACATTGACCTTTATCAGTGGACAAAGGAAAGAGAATGAAAATATGATACCCATCAGTTTGGCCTGCCTACGTTGAAAAGAATAACAACATCCAGTGTTTAGAAGGATGCAGAAAAATGGACACTCTCTGACTTTGCTAATGGAAGTGTAAATTGCTACAGCATTTTGCAAAGTAATATGGCAATATCTATTGCAATAACAAACACATATACACCTTGACCTAGCTTAGGGATCCCTACTTTAGGAAATCAGCAACAAAAGCACCAGAATGAAAAGATATATACATAAACATTTTCACTGTAACGTTGTTATGTTATTATATAATATTTTTGGTGTTGAAAAATTAGAAACAACCATAATGTCCATCAACAGGGTAATAGTTACATAAATTATAGTGTATCCATGTTGAAGAATATTATGCAGCTATTTTTAAAAGAATAATGTAATCTATTAACCTAAAGAGATGCTATCACATAATTTTAGGTGGTGAAATAAAATTACACATTATAAAAGAATATACTTTTATACTCTGTAAAAAAAAGACTGTATATGTATACAGACTATACATACTAGTAATAAAATTATAATTTTATAGTGTGACAGTATTTTTAAAGCCTCTTGTGTGTACCTCTATGTTTAAATATTTCGGAAGGCTGCACACATGGCTGTTAATATGAATCACCACAAGGCAGTGGGATGCAGCTTTAGATTAATCTCTCATTACTTCTTATACACTCATATATAAAAAATAAATAAAATAAAATAACACCTCAAACACGATTGTCATATGTTACATTTAGCTGTCAGGTGTTTAGGAAAAATAAATGCCAGGCCTGCAGCTAAGACTCCCCGATCATTGTCCAGAAGCAACATGGTAACACAGTTAAATGAGAAGACATTCTCCGCAGGACCACAGTAACCTAACTTCTGCATCAAGAGAAAAAGCATCAGGTCGTTTATTTTTCTCAGTGACCTACATGAGAGCAGTGAATCCAGTAAGTCTGTACATATTTGCCTCCAAGTGAGGGCAGTTGTTAACTTCCTAGAAGTTGGGGAAAGGGCTCAAATTGACTGCAAAATTTCAGAGAAACAGAATTTTTGAAAGTAAGATGGAGTCCAGTGTACATAAGCACCAAATCATACACAGGAGAGCCAAAAACAATAAATTCAACTCGGCTCATGCCGACAACCATGGGCAGTGTCTGAAACCAGAAGCCTAGTCAGCAAGAGTTGCAGGGTATAATGAATAGACACAAACCCAACTGGGTTATCTAAAAAGAAAAAGTCAGAAAAGAGAAAAGTTAGCAGGAGAATGGCTCCCTTTCTTCTACACTCAACAGAGGCAAAGCTTGATTCAGTAATGCAGATGAAAGATGGCATCTAAAGCTACTCAATTTAATTACCGAACATCTGTTTATACTTATAATCATGCACCATTTCACGCAAAGCAGTGTCAACGCATGTGTTTTGAAGGAAGAAGAGGAGGAAAGTAGAGAGGGATACAGGAAGGCAATTAGTAGTTAATAAATTAAAGAGAATGATGAAAGAACTCAGTAAAAAAAATAGCTAATCTTAAATTTGAAAGATTATAAACCTAAAAAGAAAGAACTTCTGGAGTTCTTTTGTGTACTGAGAGAATAAACAGAAGTGAAACTATTGTTTTATAGCCAACCTGGTTAGCATGAATCTTGCAAATGGAAGAAAAAGAGGTCCCAGTCATAATGAACCTACAGACTGTTTTATGAGCAAATTGGAAGCACACCCACTAGGTTTTACATTAAGTTCTCTAGAAAAGTAGACCAAAGATAATATGATACAAGGAGCAGGGTACAGAGGAGTCCACATACCAAATAAAAATATAAGTGTATTGCAGATTAGAGCTTTGGAAATATTGAGAAGTTGTAGGCAGATCAGGCCCCAGAGGCAGCAAATTATAGTGCTTTCTATTGTACCCCTGTCTGTCACATAAGGGATGTACCTTAACTCCAAAGGATCTCACAAAGTAACACAAAATAAATTAAAGCCTTACTTATCCCCACACATTAGATGAAGCAAAAAGAAGAACAAATAGAAAAAAACAAGCTGTGGCCAGACAAAAAAAATTCAGAGACTTGCAAATGTGTCTGCAATGATTCAAAGGACACGTTCGGTTCTTGTCATAGTGCCTTAAAACACTCATGAGGACTTCCAGTCAAGATGGTGGCATAGGCAGACTTGGCTCGTCTCTTTGCACAACCACATCAAAATTACAACTGAAATAGAGAACAACCATCACTCAGAACTGGCAGAAATCAATTTCAATGGAAGTCTAATAACTACGGAATTAAAGAAACCACATCCATCCAGACTGATAGGAGGGGCACAGACACAGACAGGCTGGTACCCCAACCATGTGTGGCAGATAAAAATTTGGGACAAATATCTCAGGAGTGAGGAGTCCCAGACAAACACCAGGCCCCCCAGCCCAAGGCTCCAGTGCCAGAAAGATAAGTCCCCACAATTTCTAGCTGCAAAAACCAGCGAGAATTGAGTTGGTGAAAGAAACTTCTGGAGCCCCAAGTAGTTCCCCTTAAAAAACCCACACATGGACTCACCTACTCAGACTCACTCCCTCCGAGCTCCAGAACCAGGATAGCCAGGAAAGGCACAAGTAGAATACAGGAAGGAACTGAAGAGTCTGGACTCAAGGAAAGTAGAGATCATTGTCTCTTTTCTAAAGCCTCCCCCACAGAGGCTGCAAGCTGATGCCATATCTGAGACTCCATCAACCAATCTAATGCTGTTTGACCCACTTTGGAGATCCCCTGAGACTCTGCCCCACCCTGCTTACCAGCCCACCCAAGCTGCTTTTTGCATATGAATGGCTGGTCTTGGCTCATGCTTCATAATTTCCTAAATCCTCTCAAACAAGCAACAGCTGGCATCAATGAGGCCCAGGCCCAGCACTAGCAGCAGCCAGCCTAGATTCACAGCTTGGCTTTGCCTGGGAATCTCCAAGCCCAGCACGAGTAGCAGCCATCTCAGATTGCTTTATAGCTCAGGGAGCGTGCCCCAGGCAAAACACAGGTGGGGACTGACCACCCAGGCCTGCGTCACCCAGGAACCCCCAGGGCCAGTGTACCCAGTGGACAGTTACAGATCACATTGAAATACCACCACCCTGCCCCTTCACAGTTGACCCTTCACAGAGGACAGAGGTTAGTGGTCAGTGGTCACAGCAAATCCTTGCAGCTAGACGGACCTGGGTAAATCCCTCTCATTGATCTGCCAACAGCAACCAAGGCTCAACTACAACAGGAGGTTATAGTCAGCCCACACAAGGGGTGCACCTTGAGTACCAAGCTTAGGTGATAGGGGAGGCTGTGCCACTGGCCCCTACAGGACACCTACTACATTAGGTCACACTACCAAGAAATGGAGTCAAAGCAGCTCTTCTTAATACACAGAAAGAAACACAGGGAGGCAGCCAAAATGAGGGACAAAGAAATGTGGCTCAAATGAAAGAACAAATCAAAATTCCAGAAAAAGCTAAATGATAAGCAATCTAACAGATGCAGAATTCAGAACACTGGTTATAAGAAAAAAAGAATACTGGTTATAAGGATGCTCAAGGAACTTAGTGAGGACCTCAACAGCATAAAAAAGATCCAGTCAGAAACAAATGATACACTAATTGAAATAAAGTGCAATTTACAAGGAAACAGCAGTGGAGTGGATGAAGCTGAGAATCAAATCAATGATTTGGAACATAAGGAATCAAAAAACAGCCAATCAAAACAACAAGAAGAAAAAGAAACCAAAAAAATGAGGGTAGTATACACAGCCTCTGGACAACTTCAAAAGACCCAACATTAGATTAGCATCATAGAGGTGCCAGAAGGAGAAGAGAAAGAACAAGAAATTAGAAATGTGTTTGAAAAAATAATGAAAGAAAGCTTCCCTACTTTGGTAAAGGAAATAGACAGGCAAGTCCAGGAAGCACAGAGAGTCCCAAACAAGGTGGATGCAAAAAAGTCCACTCCGAGATATATCATAATTAAATTCTAAAGGTTAAAGATAAATAGGGAATCTTAAAAGCAGCAAGAGAAAAGAAGTTAGTTACCTACAGGAGAGTTCCCAAAAGACTGTCAGCTGATTTCTTAAAGAAACTTTGCAGGCTAAAAAGAATTGGCAAGAAATATTCAAAGTCATGAAAAGCAGGGACCTACAACCAAGATTGATCTACCCAGCAAATATAACTTTTAGAATCAGAGGGCAGATAAACAGCTTTCCAGACAAGAAAAAAACTAAAGTTCATCATCACCAAATTACTAAATGAAATTTTAAAGGGACTTATTTAAGATCAAGACTTATTTAAGATTTTAGAAAAGAGAAGATCAAAACTATGAAAAAATAAAGTGGCAAAAATACATAAATATCAACAATTGAATCTAAAAAACAAACTAAGCAAACAAGAAGAACAAAGACAAAATCATGGATACAGAGAGTGTTTTGATGGTTGCCAGATGGGAGAGCAATGTAGAGGAATGGGTGAGGAGGTGAGGGGATTAAGAAGTACAAATAGGTAGTTACCGAATAGCCAGGGGGATGTCAAGTACAGTGTAGAAAATGCAGCAGCCAAACAACTTATACACATGATCCATGGACAATGGTGTGGGTATTGCCTGAGGGGGTAGGGGTTGCTGAGTGGAGGTGGGCAAAGGGGGAAAAATCAGGATAACTTTAATAGCATAATCCATAAAATATAATTAAAAAACACTCATGAAAAAGCCTATGTTTTGTAGAAATTTTGTCTCCCTCAGTGAGGTGATTTTGGAAGAAAAAGATGTGAGGAAGGGGCAGAATAATGGGAAAAGTGTTGTAGTAGGAGTCAGGAACCACAGGGTCTAGCCTTGGCTCTGGGACCCTGGAGTTTTTGTACAACATTCTCTGTTTCATGAGAGAAGTGCCCCACTGCAGTCCATCACGTAACTGAAATTTGTTTTGTTTTCCTTTAAATAGAAACTCACTTGGGCTTATGAGTTTGAACCAATTTCCATAGTTTGCTTCTGAAAATAAGGCTACAGTTAGATTTTAGCCAATTGTTTTTATTACAAATTTTTGTAATGTTTGAAATCCTCACCTCACCGGAATGATAATGACAACCAGAGGATTGTTCTCCAACCCTACCTGAGGCCTATTTGCTTGAGTTGATTTGTAGGAGTTTTCTTTGGTGTGAGACACAGAAAAAGGCTATTTAAAGATCAAAATATGAGTCCCAAGGATTTCTCTGAGCCATAGAGAGAGATTGGTGGTAAGCCAGGGGCTCCCAGAGACACAGAAGGACATCTAAATAAAGAATTCTTTCACTCAACCCGCATTTATGGAGTGCTCACCGTACAATGGTATTGGCGATGTGGCGGTGAAAAAGCCACAGATTTCTGCCTCTGATGGAAGAGCAACAGTACATAAATAAGTCATGGATCTTAACAAGTGCCATGAGAGAAAGCAGTGCAGTAAATGGAGACAACTTTCAGTGGGGTAGAAAGGGAAGACCTCCACAAAAAAAAAAAAAAAGGACATTTGAATTTACATGGAAGGATAAGCAAGTGGGGACAGGATGAGAAGGAGAAAGACACATCTGTCCAGGAGGCATCAAACACAGAAGCCCCAACTGGTTAATAGTTGGTAAACTGGGTGTTAAACAGGACTTCATTATTTTATTTTCTCTACTTTTATGTATGTTTGGATTTTTTGTAATAAAAAATTTCAGTACCTGAAATAATACTGGAAACCATTTTTACTCCTTACTCTAAATAGTTTTAAAAAAAAAGTATTAACATGTTTGGGCATAAGCTTTCCCTCCAAAGAAATATTAAATGTATTTTTCAGCTCTCCAAAATAAAATGAAATGAAACTCTAAGGCAGGAGGAAGCCTATTGAGAGTGGATGGTACAGGGTGAGGGGCCAGCTTCCCCCCAGCCCTGCAGGGGTTTGCAGTCTGTCCTCAGAGTTATGGGAACTCACTGGAGGATTTTAAGCAAAGAAGAGACTTGAGTTTATTTACTTTTCATATGTCACTCTGCTGTGGAAGAAAGGAGCATAGAAAGCAAGAGTAGGAAAAGAGTGGCTAGGATGGAGATTAAAATTCTCTTGTAGCTGACCAGGAAGGTACTGAAGGTGTCCCGGTGCCAGCAGTGATAGCGGAATGGGAGACACGTAAGTGTTTTCAAAGTCAGTCTGGAAATAAAACTACACAATAGGGTCGGCTACAGGAGATAGGGGTAAAGGCAAAATCAAGAATGACTTCGAGGTTTTGGCTTGAGTGATTGGATGCAGGGTAGGGGTTCGAATGGGGAGTGGGAGAGAAGTCGGTGCAATGCTGGGAGAAGAACTCGAGATGCTGACAGATGTCATCCAGACCCCAGCGGAGGTTCCCTAGTGCTTGAGATGTGGGTCGGACATCCTTGAACCCTCAGCTCTGCAGCCTAGGAAGAACTAGATGTCCCCAAGACTTCACTCTCTTTTTTTTATGCCCGGGTTTAGGGTTTCATCATCATCCTGTGTCTCTGCCTCTCGTGTTCTGCCCTTCTGCCTCCTCCACTCACCACTGTCAACTCTTCAGCCATTTTCTTTCTTTCTTTCTTTCGTTTTAAAAATATGTGTTTGTTTCCGTATTGGGTACATTTATTCTTAACAAAACTAATGGCATTGTCTGTAATGCCACAGGGTTAGGATACTGATTTCAACAAAGCACAACTAATTTAAGGGATGCCTTACAAGACAACACTCCAGAGGAAAAAAAAAGAAACCTAAAGGTAATCAAGACAATACTATTATAATTAACACTTTTTAAAAACAGCTTCATAGTATTTGAAATGGTATAGATTTTTATGCTTGTCAAAGACTTGTTATGTTTTCTAAATGATTTTGTGATTTCCCTGGAGACCCTGTCACAGAAGTCACGTTGTTCTTAGTACATGTAATATAGAAAAACATCTCTGATGTCATCGCTGTAAACCTGATTATTTTCACATGGGACTAGAAATGGTACAAGTTCTTTATTTCGTGCATTCATGTACCAGTGACAGTCACTCTTGTATCAAGGTCTTCATTTTACTGTGAACAACTTCTTTCTGATACGGCAGTGATTCATGACAGTTCCTAATGGGGAGCATGCTGTTATAATTTCTGCTTTGTCTCATCTGGTACGGCGTCATCCAGAGGCTGGGGAACCAGGACATGCCAGCCTTTCACAAGAGAGTTCAGGAGAAAAACACATGTTCTTGTTCATAGCTGCCTCTCTCACCCACAAGTTCACAAAACAAATCCACTCACACCTAGCCCTCTGAATCTTGACTCATTTTAATGAAGATATGAGGGCTCAGCGAGACCATAATCAGACTTATAACCTATTTCAAATCTCCACAAATTGTAAATCATGTAAAACTATCTTGGAGGAGATTAAGAATAACTATATGCAGTATATCCCAACTAGACTATGTTTTACTTCTACCAAAAAATATATGTCATACACTTGTAATAGGACAGAAACTCTAGGTGGTAAGGATAGAGAGTCCCTGTCATCAGACAGCTGAAGGGTCTCAGGGTCTTTGTTGTATCATTTCAGTTGCAAAAGGAATCAAACTTACTCAACTTAGCCAGAGTCTCCTGTAAGCCTTAAAAGGGGGTGGAGGGAGGGATCTCACAGCTCTATCAGTGAACCTACCTTTTTCCACAGCTTTTCAAGGTGTCTCATATTAAGTGAGATAATACATTTAAGTTCCCTGTACATTACCTGGTACAATGAAGACACTCAGGGAGTGTTGTGACCCTGCCCCTTCCTTTGTTTGGAGTACATTTCAAACAAGTCTTACTGTCCTTCTAGACTGGGTCTCTGCAAGCGAATTGAGGGCTAATGCCCAAAGCCACCCATTGGATATAATGGATTAACTTCTGTCCTGTGTGTCCAGAAGGGTGCTACCTAAGTACCACTCTTAGGAAACTTAAGAAAACAAGCATCAAATCATTTCCGGTAAGGCTTACTTTTCTCGCACCAACCTCAGCTGAAAATTAAGAAAGATTAAAGGACAGAATCACCTTCACCTTCTCTTTTAAAAAGCGAGGTAAATTGGGAGGAAGATCTAATTTGGTGAAGGCACGGGCCCTAGAACAATAAAAAATAAACCAGAAGCCAGAATGTCTCTAGAGAGCCAAGGGCTCAAAGTTAGACTCACTGAGGGCGAGCGCTCTAAGGAAAACAGAACTGAGCAGAGGCCGGGGCTCAGGAAACACCAGTTAGACTAAAATCAAATACTGTGCAGCTGAAACCCCGGCAACTGTTCCCATTCAAGGAAAGAGATAGACCAGGAAAGCTTAGAAAATATTGCACTTGTCTGTATTCCTCAAGGGTCCCCCAAACTTTTGATATAAACTACCACGTGCTCACATAGCCTCAAAACAATGTTCTCCTCACACAGAGAGAACACGAAAAATCCCTCAAGGCTGAGAAGTTACTCAGATGAGAAAAGTTTATGTCAGAAGTTAATTTAAAATTCTAAAAAGTGCTTAAAATTATTTAATCTAACTGCTCCATGTCTCTTTCCCAGAGCAGAAATTACCTAACTCAAGGACATAGAAACTCACCAGGGCCTATTTCAAAGCTGACAAAAGCATGACAAAAATTAAGTTGTAGAGACGCATTACTTCTCCTTAAATAAACATAATTCCTTACCTCCATGTAGTTCGACAGCGAGGACTAAACATGCACTAATTCATATACACATCTATCATTACCAGCAAAGCTTTGTCACAAAGAGACTTTAAGCAAGTGATGTAAAAATGAGATTTATATTTAATACACGATTGTAAATTGCACCAATCATCACTGTTAACACAGCATCAGATGCCAAAAAAGCTTTTAAATGCCTGAAAGGAAGATGTTTGCCAAAATTGTTAGGAAAAAGAAAAAGTAATAATAAGAGAAATTGGAAACAAGAGACAAAAACACCTTTTTCTTGTCACGTAATATTCTGCAGAAAGACCATAAAGGGTACTTGAAAAATAAAGAAAATAGGTCTTTGGACTTCTCAATCAAGAGCAGAAGAAAACGGGCTGCTTCCTTTTCTTTGCAATTCATCAGTACAGCCAGGAGGTGTGGCGGAGATAAATCATCCAGCTTTCAAGCACGGCAAGTGGCAACACTCAAGTATATTAGCTCATTTTCATATTAATCTACAATTCACTTGAAGACCAACAACAATGGTGAAAGTTGATTCCCAAGTAGCTGTCTTCACAAGAGCAATTATGGAATTTCACAATTTTACAAAAACCATAATTTGTAGAAATGCAAATCCTACAAATTATGGCCACTCTACAAATTTTAAATCAGCTTAGGTAAAATTATCTTGGACATGATGCAAATAAAAATGTCTATTTTGCCCTCCCTAAACTGTAATTTGACATTTGATTAAATTATTTCAACATTATTTTAAAGGCCCAGAATATTGAATTGTTCAAATGCCATTGCCAAATGAAGATTTGGAGAGCTGACATATTTTGTGCCCTAATATACAGAAGACATAAATTAATAAGTCTTCAAAACATGGAGGCTGACTCACTTTCTCAAGTAATTAGATGGTAGAAACAAGGGTTCAAGATTTGTGTACAACTGACCTCAAAGCCTGACTTTCTAATTTATTAATATTAAGACCTTATTTCTCTACCCTTTAGTTTTGTCACCTATAAAAAGGGAGGAGGTACCCTTTGTGTAGCACTGTTGAAAGAGGTGACTTACAAAGTGTGACACATGGAGATGAACAAGTGATAACTGTGATTATTGTAAGGAAGTAAAGGATGCTTAGAGTGCTATCACACGAATACATACAAGCATAATAGCTTTTATATACTACTTTGGCTTCAGGAAGTCTTTAAGGTAGTTTACAAAGATATTTAAAATACGAAGTCACCACATCAAAATGTAAACACAAAAAAGAAAGATTAAAAGTGAGGTTAATTTTTAAAAAACAAAATGCTAGAAAAGATGAGTTTCATCAGTTAATATGCAGGATAATTACTAAGCTAAATCAAAATAATCACTTAGGAAATAATTACTTAGCAAATAGTAAATCAATAATTAACTGACAATAAAGCAAGACAAGTTTCCCCCCCAAGAGTCTTTGAAAAGAGGACAACAAATAAAATGAAAAACATATTCAACAATAACTTTGTAAAAGATAAATTTCACAGATGTTTCTGATATAGACATCCCACCAAATTGCAGTGACACATTTTTTATAAAGTCAGAAACCTTACACTAAGCACCCAAAAGCACTTTTCAAATTTGAGAAATTAATAATATAATAGACTTTGTGCTGGGTTTGCAAGGAATTTCCCCAAGGGACCATTTCTGCATGAAGCAGAAATCTGCGATAGATAAAGGTCCCCTCATCAAAGAAGCCTATTACCTTCTATACTGGTTATTGTGGAAGAGGGTGGTCATGGAGGAAGGAGAAAACATGCACTTTTTGCCTTAAAATAGTTTGAACGAATGGAGAACATCCCTATAAGGGAGGCAAGGATCATAGCAAAGATCATAACTAAGAACTCTGTAGAATTAAGCTTGTGAAACTTTGTTTTCTCTTAGGAAGTAACATTAAAACTCTGAAAATGGAAGGGTCAACAAATTAAAAATATTTCATTACATGTTACCGCCAATTTGGAAAGGAGGAAAGGGGACAAGGGAAAGGAAGGGAAGTCCTAGGGGATAGACTTTGAAATACTCCTGGGGGTCAGGTAATTCCTGGCCAAAGTCATGCAAATGCCACAAAAAAGAAAGAAAGACTTAAGAAAGAAAAGAAGAGAAGAGAAGAGAAGAGAAGAGAAGAGAAGAGAGAAGAGAAGAGAAGAGAAGAGAAGAGAAGAGAAGAGAAGAGAAGAGAAGAGAAGAGAAAAGAAGAGAAGAGAAGAGAAGAAGGAAGGAAGGAGGAAAAAAGAAAGAAAGGATCTCATAGAAAGAGAATATTTTATTCTGACCTTTATGGAGTACTAACTGACTACTTTAATTTATGAATCTTACTTCAGGCTCATAACAACCTCACGAGGAATGTACTATTATTATTCCCTTCTGCCAATAAGAAACAGAAAATACAAAAAAGTCGCATCATTTTCTGGCACTTCCACATGGCTTGCAAATGGGAGAGCCAGGGTTCAAAGGCAGGCAGTCTAACTCCAAAGCTCCCCCACAAAGCCCCACATCAGATCAAGACTTCACTCTCACAACTGATCAAATGCCTCACCATCTAAGTTAGCTTTGAACTTTAAAGAACTAACCTTTAGATGCACATCTCACCACTGAAGGAAATTGTTGAGGTCACTGTAAATAAATCACAATGATTCATATCTATCCATGAAACATGACATTTATAGAGATCTTACTCACTGGGCTAACAACCCGAAATTTCACTCTTTGAACTTAAGGGCACTTTAGATACCATGTCAAGTGTAAGACGGAAACCTGTCATCAACTTTGGAGAATACATCCGATGATTACTTTGCTCTTAAAGGCTGCAAAATTCCCTCGTTAAATAACAGGCTTAAAATAACCTGCCCAGAATCAGAGCCTGATTTGGTAAGATGTGGGCAGTTGGTATATACATAAACAGTCCCATCTTTGTCCCCTCCAAGACATTTTGTGCTAAGAATGGGGATAGTCACTTTAAAAATTAATCAAGGGGGGGAGGGAAGATAATTATGTAAGACTAGCCATTAAAGTCAATTGATGTCCTATTCAGACATTAAAGGACAGAGAAAAAAGGTTGCTAGGACATAAAAAAAATGAGATTAAGATAACTTTACCACTATCCAGTATACATGCTTGTGCATTAATAGCTGTTGTAACCCTTAGTTCTATAAAAACAATTTGCATTGTTTTGTTCCACTCTTCCTAATTTGTCTAACATTTATACGAAATCAGTGCTGAAAGTGTTTATTGCTGTTATTATTAAAATACAGGTATGGATTACAGCCAGTTTGCTCACTAAGCAAATAGCCATGTCGGATGCTCCTCCTATGAAGGTACCAGGTACTTTCTACATTATAGCAATATAGAGGAATATGAAACAAATTCCCTGTTCTTAAGGGGTTTATACATTTAGATGTAAAAAAATTTGGAAGTTCTAATGAATTACAGTTAAACCTGGATCAACCATATATTTGAAAATATTGAGAATTGCAGGGTATTAAAAAGGATGAAAAATCTTTCAAAATTAAAAATCTTTAAGGATTTGGGATTATATTATTTAGAGAAGAACCAAAGACTAAGGTGCAACTTAACCGCCTTAATAAAAGTTTTTGGAGGCATTAGTTAGCTCTATCTTCCCCCCAAAATTTTTTTAGGAAATGGGGAAACTTTGGTCTGAGCAAACATAAACAGTCTTGATGATAAGGGTGGTTAAATGTTGATGAGACAACTTCATACTTTTCCAGGTCTAAAATTCTGAAAAGTCAATCAAACACACATGGCCTGTCTAATTGACAGAACCAACTGGAAAAATTGTTTATGGAAGAAAGAAGAGGCAACTGAATAGGACCTCAGGCCTTAGGACCCTGGGGAGAAGAAAATAAAAAGACCGTGAAATAGGCAAAGGGGAGGAAAATTTTTAAGCAGAAAATTCCAAGAAAAGACAGACCAGTTTTTTTTTCTAACCTGTTTGCAAGCCTTAAATAAAATTTTTAATGTGCAAGTGTTCACAAAATCATCTCTCAATTCTCCCCACTGGGGTTTGGACAATAGGTGCATTAGCCTAACAATTCAGAAGATATTTCCATTATGTGGATTTTGCTGTTAAAACTATTTAGTAATCTGTGGAATCTCCAGTGACAAGCCAGCCTTGGAAAAAACCAACAGCGATTTTACTAATCCACCAAATAAACAGTTCTCAAGCAGATAGCCCACAGTTGATTTTTCCATCATGCTGAACTTCAATTTGGAAAAAATAACTTCTTAAGATAAAACCCTAAAACTCAGGCCAACAATGTAAAGCACAGGTGGCAAACACAAGGCCTGCGGGCTGAATCTGGCCCTCCACCTTGTTTTATCCGGCCCAGCACCTTGTTTCTACCCGGTGGCAGCACCGAGCTCCTTGCCCCTAGTTAAGTAGTTCCCTTTATACGGTCCTAAAATTACATTCAGCCCTCTGAAGACAACCGCAAGGCTGATATGGATGGCTCCAGTGAAATGAGTTTGGCACCCCTTTACAATTATTGTCAAGGTATTAGAAACTTAATTTTTGAATCTCCCACCATTATTTTAACACTAACAAGCCTTTAAGAAGGAAAATTTTTATTTGAAATTAGTAAAGTGTTCATGAAGCCCACCACATGGTAAAAAAAAATCAAGACCTGGCCTGAAGGTCAAAACAATGTTGAACAATCTCTGAACCTGTAGGCTTCCATGTCTCTTGATTTCACAGAGATCTGGTATAAACGTGCAAAAGTAATGGATATGAGTGTTTCTCAGAAACTTATTCAAATTCAAGGAATTATTATTATAAAACTAACACATGTATCCTAAGAATTTCTTAATGACATAATAGTGAGAACAGAACGTATCAAAGAGATGCCAGTTTTATAGGTCAAAAAACTAGATTATGATAACAAGCCATCTCATTACTTCAGCTGACTCACATTAAGCAGGTATGTGCTGGTCAGTGCTAGGCTCCGGAGACAGAAAAACTCCTAAGAATGGTCCCTGCCATCTGGAACTTACAATTGCCTCACTGACTACAAATGTACATTATCTTATACATAATGAAATAATGGTCTGAACTGAACAGTTACTTTATTTGACCTCACATGGGTAAGAACATTTATTGAAACAGACACAAGATAAAATAAAAATGGGAAATTGATGCTGGAATCTAAATGTCTATGAAAAACCCACATAACAAATTCCACTTCCATAAATGTGTAAGCTTAACAAAAACAAAAACCAAACACTCCCTACACACACACACAATAACAACAACAACAACACAGTAAACTCTTACTTGGAGGTTGTGATAATTATCTTATTTCTCCAATTGATCTGTGCACATGAAGGCGGAGAGTCAACCCTCTACGCCCTTTGATGGGGCTCCTCACTTGTTTGCTCAGATACCTGGGTGCAGCAGAACCACCTTAGGCCCCAGGTGGTTTTGATTTGAATAGCAGATCTTAAACAAGAGCACTTGCCCTTAACTGGGATTTATCTAGCTCACAGGTGGCAAACACAAGGCCAGGGGGCCGAATCCAGCCCTCCACCTTGTTTTATCCGGCCAGGCACCTTATTTCTACCCCACAGCAGCGCCCGAGCTCCTCGCCCCCAGGTAAGGAGTAGTTACATTTATACAGTCCTAAAATTACATTTGGCCCTTTGAAGGCAAGCTGAAGGCTGATGTAGCCCCTGGTGAAAATGAGTTTGACACCCCTGATATGGCTCAAATATTGCCAGTGTTATTTTTTTTATTTAAAAAAAAAAGAATTCAAAATGCTTTTGGGGCTTGAAAATACACAATCCAAGGAATAAACTCTGAGTTTCAGAGTTGACTTATAAAGAAAAAATAAAAGTATCTCAGTATTTCAAAACTGTAGAAACTCAGAAAAGTTCTCATAATTTTACAAAGAAGTTTTACTTAAGCAATATTATCCTAAGTTTTTGTTTATTTTTTTTATTGTTGTTCAAGTACAGTTGTCTTCATTCCACCACCCCCCCCCACTGTTCTCTGCCCCACCGACTCCCACCTCCTACCCTCAATCCTACCCCCCTTTGGCTTTGTCCATGGGTCCTTTATACATGTTCCTTAATGATGCTTCCCCTTCTTTTCCCCATTATCCCACTCCCCACTCCCCTCTGGTCACTGTCAGTTTGTTCTTTATTTCAGTGTCTCTGGTTATATTTTGCTTCCTTGTTTGTTCTATAAGTGGATTAGGTTCCACTTATAGGTGAGATCATATGGTATTTGTCTTTTACCACCTGGCTTATTTCACAAAGCATAATGCTCTCCAGTTCCATCCACGTTGTCAGGAAGGGTAGGAGTTCCTTCTTTCTTTCTGCTCACAGTATTCCATTGTGTAATTGTACCATAGTCTTTTGATCCCCTCATTGACTGATGGGCACTTAGGTTGTTTCCAGCACTTGGCTATTGTAAATTGTGCTGCTATGAACATTGGGGTGCATAGGTTCTTCTGAATTGGTGTTTCAGTGCTCTTAGGGTATAATTTCAGCAGCACAATTGCTGGACACCCCTGTCAAAAGGTAGTTCCATTTTTATTTTTCTGAGGGAATTCCATACAGTTTTCATAGTGGCTGCACCAGTCTGCATTCCCACCAACAGTGCACTAGGGTTCTCTTTTCTCCACAACCTCACCAGCACTTGTTGTTTGTTGATTTCTTTATGATGGTCATTCTGATCAGTGTGAAGTGGAATCTCATTGTGGTTTTAATTTGCATCTCTCTGATGGCTAGTGATGCTGAGCATTCTTTCATATGTCTTTGGGCCCTCTGTATATCCTCCTTGGAGAAGCGTCTGTTCAGATCCTTTGCCCACTTGTTAATTGAATTGTGTATCTTCCCAGAGTGGAGTCGTGTGAGTTCTTTATATATTTTGGAGATCAAACCCTTGTCCATGGTATCATTGGCAAATGTGTTTTTCCATATGGTTGGTTCCCTTTTCATTTTGCTGATGTTTTCTTTAGCCATACAGAAGCTTTTTATTTTGATGAAGTCCCATTTGTTTATTCTTTTCTTTATGTCCCTTGCTCTAGGGGACATATCAGTGAAAATATTGCTATGTGGAATATCTGAGATTTTCCTATGCTCTCCTCTAGGACTTTTATGGTGTCACGACATATATTTAAGTCTTTTATTCATCATGAGTTTATTTTTGTGTATGGTGTAAGATGGTGATCAAGTTTCATTTTTTTGCATATAGCCATCCAGATCTCCCAACACCATTTGTTGAAGAGGCTATTTTTACTCCATTTTATGCTTCTGTCCCCTTTGTCAAATATTAATTGACTGTAGAGACATGGATTTATTTTGGGGCTCTCCCTATTCTGTTCCATTGATCTATGTGTCTGTTCTTATACCAATATCAGACTGTTTTGATTACAGTGGCCTTGCAATATAGTTTGATGTCAGGCACTGTGGTCCCTCCTACTTCACTCTTCTTTCTCAAAATTGCTGCAGCTATTCAGGGTAGTTTATGGTTCCATATAAATTTTTGAAATGTTTGTTCTAAATCTGTGAAATATATCATAGGATTGCATTGAATCTATACATTGCTTTGGGTAGTATGGATATTTTGATGATGTTAATTCTTCCAATCCATGAACACAGTATATGCTTCCATTTATTTGTGTCTTTCTCAATTTCTTTCTTCAGTGTTCTGTAGTTTTCTGAGTACAGGTCTTGTACCTCCTTGGTTAGGTATCCCAAGTTTTTTAACAAAACCTTTTCTCTACTTCTGATAAGAAGAACACAAGCTAGTGCTTGAGGATAAAAAGGGTAGTTTCTCAAAACTCATATTTTTGCCTTTGCATTTTTTCTAACAAATCTGAAAGGATTCTGAAAGGACCACATTATTCAACATTATCCTATAATCATAGAAATTCTCTTCAATCATTGAAATAACTTAATGATTAGAAATTATGATTAATACCATTTGATGGCCTGCCAAGATAAAAGATACAATTTTGGAGTAAGAAAAGAAAATTGGAATGCTCAATTGCAAAAGGAAGAAAAGAAACATGCTGACTGAAAGAACAGACTACATTTAGATTAGAATTATATTTATCTTGTCACAGTACCACAACCACTTGGTTTAACTGGTATGTGCTGGGGAGGGGAAGTCTGGAGAAGCGTGGAGGGATCAGAACATCTCACTTAGTAACAATCCCTTCTTATGTCCTTTCTTTCCCTCCAAGGAGTGTCCCTGAGAGCCCTGCAGTGACAGCCCAAGTCTGTCCGGCCAGGCAAGCACACACACATTTCTCTAACCTAGAAATCTGTGCCTCTAAGAGAACTAATAACACCATCCCACTCCACTTACACTTCTGTTGAACTTGAAAATGTGAAATGTGCAAGCTAGGATGATCAATTGTATTTCTTGGCTTGATTCAACCTCAGACCTTCTGCTCCAAACTGCTGACTACGTAAACTTTCTTCAAGCAAGTTCTGCCCTGATCAGGTTGACATTTTTTTTTTTCCCCATCAAAATGAGTATGAGCTCAAATACTAGGTGGAGTTAGTTCCTATGATTATTACAAACCACTTTTCAACAAGAGTGAAACCGTGAAAGGGCTAGGCTGATGACGCTGTCCTCTTTAACAGTTACAGCAGCTAGGGACAAAAACAAATATTTATTATGTGTCTATTCTGTGCCACACACTATGCTAATATTAAGGATACAAGTTAAATAAAACACAACTGCTTCCCTAAGGGATACTGTTATTCAACAAATCAATGTGCCAAGCACTATTCTATATATTAGGAACATAGAAGTGAACGTTACATGCCCCTTTGAAGCTTACATTCCAGTGAGCATTGATAGGCAATAAGAAAATCATATAGTATTTTAGATGGTAAGAAAATTCTATAATTTAAAATTAAAAAATAAGCTACTAAATGCATAGGAAGTGCCAGTGGTGGGAAGGTTCTGATATTTTAAATAGAGTGGTCAGGGAAGGTATCACTACGTAGGTGATATTTGAACAAAAATCCAAAGGTGAGAGATAAGCCAAAGGAGCTCTCTGGAAAAAATGTAATCAGACAGAAGAAGGGGTAAGTGAAAAATGCTTGGGGTTAGCGTATGCCTGGCATTAGAGGACCGACAAGGAGACCAGTTTAGCAAAGAGGAAGAAAGTAGTAGGAATAAAGTTATAATAGGGGGCCAGATCACTGTGGGCCTTCCTAGGCATTGTAAAGATTTTGGCTTCAACTCAGAGTGAACTTCCTAGGCATTGTAAAGATTTTGGCTTCAACCATTGAAAGGTTTTGAGCAGAGAAATAGACAGGTAGCCTGAAGAACCACGTTTGGGAACAGGATAGGAGTAAGGCCAGGAACTACCTGACCAGCAGAGCAATATCCCAGGGATGCACGAGCTTCAGCTATGGCTTTTGAATTTGTACCGCTCTGCTCAAGATTCATAAAACCAGGAGAGTTAAGCTTTCCAACTCTGAGTCATGTGATTATCCTTAGCCCATACCCAGCAGTAGAGATCTTCTCTAGTGGGAATCCAAGGCAGTTTGATTTACCACCACAAACTCCTAGACCCACAAGACTACATTAGATAGGACAGAGATAACACCACAAAGGAAAATCGGGATGCTATTAGGAAAAACGAATGAATACCAGGAAGCCTAGTCTAAGAAGCAGTTTATGTCTAGTGGATAAATGCAGAATTATAAACAAAAAGATACATCAACCCATACTTTTCAGCAAAGAGGTATCAGTGTATTTGATCATCCTTTTATCTCTCTCTAGATATAAATATACTAACATTGGTACTCACCAGACTACAGTGAAGACTAGTTTATTTTGCTGTCAAATGGTCACACTTACAAAGTTTTTTCTTACAAGGTTGTAAGTATCTAAATAAACCATTTTTGAAAAATATTTAATATTCCTTTTTAGCCTATATAATACATAACATATATATCTTGCCCTCAGAAGTATCAAAGGAAGTATATTTGGATTTGAATTGTTTGAGTAACCTTGTGAATTTCTGACCACAAAGAGCCACATAAAAGTTCAAATATATCATCTTAAGTCATCCTTTTCACTCTCTCTAGATAGTTCCTATCTCTTGAACAGGAAATAGACATGGGAAAACATGATAAAGAGTCACTCATTCTCTTATCATGCTTTCCCATGTCTATTTTCTGTTTTTTAAAAAAAGGAACTATCTAGAAAGAGTGAAAAGAATGATTGAAGGTGGCATATTTGGACCTTTATTCTGAGCGTGTGAAGCCTACAGATCGTATCTCCAGGGGACAAGCCGGTGATATGAGCCTTCCGAGCTTCCAAAGGGGCAGCTGTTGCTCCAGTCCAGTCACTTTGCCACATCGGCGTGCAGATCCGGAGACACCAGATCCTCCAATTTTTCTAAATAAGCCGAGATTCCAAATTTTTATGTGAAACCTCAAGATTTTAAATGCCAGACAGTTGGGTTTGGGTTTTTTTGTTTATTATTTTTGTTTTGTTATGGCTTTGAACATTATGCTAAAAACATTAGTTTGTGGTGGTGTGTGTTTTTTTTTTAACATTATATAGGTCAAATAAAACACCTAAATGTGACCACTCTTCTTCATTCCTGATACCTTCAAGGTGTGATGAGGTCACAACAGAGACGACCATCTGTCTTGATTTATTATTCCCATTTCCCATAATAACACCACAACCCTCTTTCCCTCTGGCAGTGAGGTGATATCTATGACAAAGATATGACTCCCTGAGAATTCCCTTCATACTCCAACTGCAACCAAAATGATCAATGCTTTAGGAACAGTTTTAAAATGACATTTTCCAGTGCAGAAATGGAAGTGCCCTGGCTTGCTGCCCCCTGTGTAATGCCCAGAACCAAAAAGGGGAGAGTTTTAAGACAGCCATGTTGCCTAAGAAAGCTGCTGGAGGATGCAGAAACTCATCTAAAAGAGGAACTCAAGCAACGAAGCAACTGAATCTAAGAAAAAAACACGCCGAAACAGGACCTGAGTTGGGGGGAGGGAGGGGAAGCCACAATGGAGAGGAGGCCCTCGTGAATTCCTCAACCCCGACTTTCTTCCCGGTCCATCTCCCGAGTTCTTTTACTTGTATGCATTAGCTCCTTTAAGTTAACAGAGCACTCTTGAAAGGCACAACAGACAAGAAATATATATGTATGAATTTCCAGGAGAAATTACTTGAGAAGAAATTTTTATGGAATGTGCTCAGAGAATTGGTTACTCAGTGGAAATTTATGTAAATATTTTTAAAGGTATTTATAAGTGACCTAATCCAGACAACTAGGCTTCCTTTTGCATTTTTTTCCCTCAGAACAGTGGAAGCTTTATTCATAAGCTCCACGTGAAAGAAGCATATTTTTCCATCCTATGTCTAAGGGTCTGTAGAACCATTTCCTTTTTACAATGCAAACTTGGCACACGACTTACCCACTTACTCAGGTGAAGGAAAAACCACAGTCTCGAGCGGGAACAATAGGGCACTGCCCTGAGAAAGTGCTTTTCATCCTCTCAAAATATTCCCAAACATTAACCAATTAATTGGTGGGTGAAGTCAGCCTTTAAAAAAAATGAGAAAACTGAGGACATTTAAAGGCTTTCCCTACAAAGGGATTCAGTGTCTGAGTCTGAATTAGAACTTGGACCTTCCTAACATTTAGCAGTTCAGAGATTCAACTCATGTAAACATTTGAAAGGTCAGCTGTTCATCAAATACTTTTCCAACTACAGCAAATGTATCCTTATTAAGTTTCTTTTGCAAAAGTTCCAAGGTGCTGAACACTCATCCGTTGCCACCAATAATTAACAATCCAAAACAGCCCAAACACAGAGAATTTTCTGTTGGCATTTTGAAACTTCAGACTATCTTAGGAACAGAGTGTGTGGGAGTAGTTATGGGCAAAAGGCAGGCTAGGAAAAAGACATCAGGCTGAAAATTTTTCCCAAGACTGGCCCTTCTCTGTTGCAAACCCGTTTGTGGCAATAAGAAAAGGGTTTGTTCTCTTCAAAAACAAACAAACAAAAAATTTGGGCAGAAAAGTAGAAACCAAGCAAAATAGTATCACTTAGCCTAGTACTTAGAAGAGTTGACAAAACTTGGACTCTTAAGTAGGCATTTCAGTCATACCTATTCCATCCTGTTAACTTTGAATCAAACATACCTGTCTGTCCAAAGTTTAATGACTTCAAAAAATTACTTGAACTCCCTATCTACCATGAGATATTTCCCTCTCATCCTTTCTGCACACCCCACACAAAAAATCACGAGCTTAATTTAAACACTATTTATTGGGGGCCTTGAGAATCGACTATCCACCAGCTTTAAAAGGTTGCCCCGAGTCTCACATCCACATGCTCTCTTCTTATTCTAGTCTCTGTGGGGCCGTGTTTCACCCACACGGCTGCAGGAGGCGCTGTGTGGCACACCAGCAAGAAGGGAGGCCTCTAGGGAAAGCAGAATTTAAATCTCTGATTTAAATCTCCAATCAGACTCAAAAACAACTTTAAATGATGGGAGACCTAAATGTAAAAAACTATTAAACCTCTAGAAGAAAATCTCTGTGACATTGAGTTAGGGAAAGATTTCTTAAGCAAGATACAGAAAGTGCAAAAAAGGAAACAATGGACAAAATGAACTTAATCAAAATTTAAAGTGTTTGCTCTTCAAAAGACACAATTAGGAAAACAAAAATGCAACCACAGACAGTGAGAAAATATTTTCAAACATTGTATTTGACAAAGGGCTTATATTCAGAGTATTTAGGGAGAAGATATACACACGCACGCATATCTATACACACACACACACAACTCAGTAAGAAAATAACCCAATTTTTTTAAGTGAACAAAAGATGTGAACAGTCACAGAAGATATGCAAATGGCCAATTGGCCCAAGAAAGATGTTCAACATCATTAATCATCAAGAAAATGAAAATTAAAACCACAATGAGCTACCATTAACACCTATTAGAATAGCTAAAGTTAATAAGGGTGTTGTGAAGGATAGAAGCAACCAGAATTCTAGTTCATTGCTGGGGCAACGCGAAACAATACAGCCATTTTGGACAACAGTGTGGCATAGTTAATAAAGTTGAACATAGATTTACCACATGACCCAGCAAACCCCTTTCTGGGCATTTACCCAAGAGAAGTGAAAGCATATTTCCACACATAGACACAAATGTTCATAGCAGTGCCATTCACAATAATCAGAAACTGGAAACAACCCAAAGGCTCATCAACTACCTAGTGGATAAACAAATCATGGCATATCTATAATATAAAAGACTACTTATCAATAAGATTGAAAAACTACCAATAAAAACAACAACACAGATAAATCTCAAAAGCATTATGCTCAGCAAAACAGTCCCAGCACAAAAGACTACCATGCTGTATGATTCCATCTATCTGACATTCTGGAAAAGGCAAAATTATAGCGACGGAAAGCAGATGAATGGTCTCCTAGGGCCAGGAGTCAAAGGAGAGAGTTGACTGCAGAGGCCCTCGAGGGGGTTTCCTGGGTTGATGGAATTTTTCTCTGAGTGAGGTGGAGGTTCGGCAGCTGTACACGGTTACCCAAATTTGTCAAACTGTACACTTAAGTGAGCAAGTTTATTATATGTAAATCATACCTTAAAAAAGCTAAAAAAAAGAAGTCTCCGGGTCGGGGAGTCTTCACTTCTTCCTGCTATTCCACACAATCTTGCTCTTTGAAATAATCTGAATATTTACTATTGCAATTTCATAACAGACTTGAGGTTTCCTTTCAGAAGGAAACCACTAAACATTTTCTATCTGTGATTTGATTTCATGTTGTTTCAACTTAATAAGATACATCGCAAAACTGAATAACAATGTGATTTGCTCCTTTGTCATCTGCGGAGTCCCACGTTCGGAAGAGGAAGACCTCACCTGGAGCCGATGTCTGCACCGTGTAATGCAATTCAACAAGCATTTATTGAGGGTCTGCTAAGTTTTGAATTTAGGGATCAGACTGCCTGGCTCCCAGTTACAGGTCTACCACCTAGCAATGTGACTTTGGACAAGTTACTTAACCTCATTTTATTTCAGTTTCCCGTCCATAAAGTGGAGATAAGAGTGGTACCCACTTCATAGGTTGGTTCGGAGGATTAAATGAGCTGACATATGGAGTGCTTAGAACAGTGCACAGCATATAAACAAGCACCTTGACTTAACTGCTATTATATGCAAGGTGCTAAAACCACAAAAAGGGATAAGACAAAGCTTATTTTTGTTGTGTTGTTTGTTTGTTTTAATGAGCTCACAGGTTGGTGGAGAAACAGAGAACAAACCAGTAACACACGTCACAAAGGGCACAAAGAGAGAAATGTATAAGTCCTATGAGACTGCAGATGCATGAGCAATTCACGGTGCAGTAAGGGGAGCTCATTAAGGAATGCTATAAAAAAGCAACTAATCTTGGAAGGAAAAGGGAGTTCCTCTAGACTGCCGCCCCCCCCAAATAAAACAGAACAAACAGTAGTTGTGATCCTGCACTGAATGTCTGCTAAATGCTACGCGCTGTGCTGTATATTTTACACACGCGATTTCTCGTGTGATTATTACAACAACCCCATAAAGCACGTACTACAGTACCCTTTTTACACATGAGGAAACTAAGTGCCAGAGATTGTGAATCACTTGCCTAAGTCACCAAACTAGTACACGCCTCGAGATAGAATCCAAACTCAGCCTTCCAGACTCTAACACCTGTGCAGAGAAAAACAGCCTAGCAAAGACTGAGATGCCGAAGTGCACGGTGAGTTTCGGGAAAGAGCAAAGAGCTCAGTGCAACTAGGACCCAGATGAAGCTAAGGAGATGACTACTGGGTAGTCCTGCAACCAGTTATCATGTCTCATGCAGGGAACTCCATTACACTACTCCCAGAAAGGAAGCTTTTTATGGCTGCTTTAATAGATTTTATGTTGTAAGCATATTCTGCCTTCTCCAGATCTTGTAATCTTAACATGTGGAACCCCTGGGAAATTTGTTAGAAAGACAGATTTTCTAGGTACCACACAAGCCTATGGAATCAGAACCTCTTTGATCTGGGCCCTAAGCTTGCCTTTAAAAAAAAATGATTTTATTTACTTTTAGAGAGAGGGGAGGGAGGGTGAGAGAGAAACACTGATCTGTTTGTTGCCTTTCAAACATGTCCTAACCAAGGACCAAACCCACAACCCAGGCTTGTGCTCTGGCCGGGGATCAAACCAGCAACCTTTTGTTTTGTGGGACAATGCCCAACCAACTGAGCCACACCAGTCAAGCTGAACTTGCCTTTTTAACAACTTCCCCAAGTATTTCTCACACACACAAAAGTTTGAGAGGACTGGTGGTTACAGATTCACTCAGAACTGAACTCTCAAACTTCAGTATGCATAACAATCACCTGGAAATCCTTTTAACAGTGAGACTGGTTCCGTTGGTTGTGGGGAGGAGGGGAACCAAGATTCTGCCTGACGTGGCAGACAGCACCCGTGCACAGCCCAAGGTTGTTCGCAGGCACAGGACTGTCCCCCACCCAGATCACGTCTGCCTTTCTACCATTCTTCATGCTCTTGCATTTATCTCCAGCCCACTTCTCCTTGCCTAGGCTTACTGCACTTTAAAATAACCATCTGTTTATTTACCATCTAAAAATGTAGCTTTGCCAAGAAGTGATGGTCAATTTTTTACTTTCATATGCTCAGCATTGAAAAATAGTACCTTTACAAAAATGTTTCTTGGATGTCTGGAATTGTTTACTGAAATTCCAGGAAGGCCTAAGAAGTCTGGCTAGCATATATAAAATAGAGAGACTGATGATGAAAAAAGGTGTAAAAACTTGACCTTATCTTGTTGTATAATGTGTCCAGTCAGTCATGGGGTTCTATTTGACATTTTCTTCAATACATTGTTTTAAATAACACAATGAAGCCAACAGGGCTACTGTCTCCTGAGTCATCAAGGATCAACTAATGAGAAATCTTAGTCAGAATGAATCACCTTATTTAGACCTTAAGGAACCTGAGCTTTCTGGTCTCCTGTGCAGACATGCTCTGGAAGCCTCCTGGCTGGCACTCTTGCAGGGAAGCTGCTGAGTGAAGCTGTCTGCCAATGCTGCAGCTCCCTGGCACCAGGCAACGGCAAATCCCACTCCAGCTAAAAGGCGTCTTTTGCACTCTAGGTGAGAATGGCTGCTTTAGAAAACGGTTTTTTTCAGTTGCTAATACTACTTTTCTATGTACTATCATATTTTCAAAGCACTAATCCTTAATCCTTATGAAGAAGATCCTTTGCAAGACCCTACTTGTGTTTTGCAGTGACTCCCTGAAGCCTTTCCCAATGTGTGTCCATTAACTTGGATTCATGGTTGGCTTTGCAATTCAGACAGTCCCTTTATCTCTGCAGTTAAAACTCCTCTCTTTGTTGTTCCCATTTAATTCAGATTAATTAAATGGACACTATCATAACAGGGCTACATTACCCACTCTCTATAAAAGGGAAAGGTCTACATGCTGAGGATTCACTGGAGACAATAAGTCTTATTTGATTTGGTGCATTTTAAGTGAAGGAAAACATATTTTGTCTGAAGTCCCACATCTTTGCCCTGAAGTCTTAGTTCTAAGACTGCAAAGAAACTAACAATCAAATTACTAACATTGTTGTTAAGAAACATACTGTTGATGGAAAGACAAATCTCTACTTTGAAAATTAAAATTATCTTTGGTATTTAATAAGCTCTGCCAGGCTGAGTCAACGATCTATGGCTCATGGGAAAAATCAAGAAAGATTCTAGGCAAATTGGGAAATAAATATAGCTCAATTTTTAGGTCTTCCTACCTCTCTTTTTTGCTTCCCTCCTTACCCCCCATCCCATTTTCTCATTTATTTAGTAACTTTTCTCAAACACCAACTATAAATACATACTGTTAGGCTCTAGAGATGTAACTTTACATGAGTCAAATGTAGTTACCACCCAGCGGAGGGCATAGGAGTAAGCAATGACAATACATTGGATAGTGTGCCCCATTCGTCATGTAAAGGCTGTGCCAACTGCCCTGGCCAGTTAGTTTGGTTGGTTATAGCATCATCCCAAAATGCCAAGGTTGCAAGTTCAATTACTAGTCAGGGCACATACAAGAATCAATCAATTAATGTATAAATAAGTACAACAAATTGATCTCTCTCTCTCTCTCCACCCCTTTCCTTTGTCTCTAAAATCAATAAATTAAAAAAAAAGTTAAAGTGTTTGCCCACCAGTCCCTGGCATGATTTGATGTTTACTGTCACTCAGTACGATTGGGTTGGCAAGGCTGGTTAACTCTGCCTAGGTATGATGACTATGCCTGCAATTCGCTTTGTTACCACAAGGGCGTAGAGTCAAGCCCTGGATTTCCACCGGATGTTCCAGCTGGCTTTCACCAGACAATCTCTCAGAATAGTTAGCATAAAATTGAGCCACTTTTTCCTTTTATATAAAAGAAGCAGTTGCTAAACTAGTAACATAAACAGAAAACTACTCATTAACATTGCTGATTGTAAGCAATATAAAATACAGTTTTAAAGCTACGTAAAATAAGATGTAGGAAAATGCAAACCCATACAAGTAAGTTGGTGCTTTCCATCGCAGCACCCTTTGACTTCGGTCACTACTGGTCTAACTTAACGCAGTGCTTCTGGGGCCCAAACAAAACTTCCCCTTGTCTTGATTTTTAGAATGGGAAACATTTACGCTGTATGTAGTCATCAGATTGTGCTCTGGAGCTCCTGAGCGAACGAAGGCTTACCTCTTCAGCCCACTCCCTGGGATGAGACGTGGAACTAGACATGGGACCAAGTTTTTAGCCGTCTCCTTATTTACTAGACAGACTGCACATCCCCCTCCTGTAATATCCCCAAACCAGAATTTCACCAGCCTTCCCACCTGGAGCACCCTCCTTCACAATCCTGGCCGGATTCTCTGTGCCTCGGCTACAGTAAAAAGAACAGAAGACTGACATATGAATGCAAGGAAATCACCCAGAGATAATCTCTTTGAGTCAGAGAAATCATGACCTCTGACAAATCCCCCAGCTAATGCACTCTGAGATTTCTTCTGAACAGCATACTTGTTTGAGGGGTGTCTTATCCATAATGGTGTAAGATTACTCTAACTATGGTTTGTGTATTCAAATTTTGCTTTACCAGAGGATTATCTTTCTTGATTGATTGTTACAGATATTTTCTACTTCTCAAAAGGATTTGAGATGACTTGCAAAAAGCCACACATAAAATTAAACTCTAAGGTCACAAAAAACAAGGGTAAAAGAGAAAAAGAGAAAACCTGGTAATAAAACTTCCCAGAGCCAGCCCAACCTTTGCCCCATTGTATTAATACCTGGAGGAAATCTAGCCTGAGAGACCACCCACATCTGGAGCCGTGCTCATTCAAGTGCTGTGTGTGTCCCCCTCAGCTGCCACTGCACTGGGAGTTCCCTGAGAACTAGAGACGGTCTCAGCCGACTCCTGGATCCACAGCGCCTTGGCGGATGCTGGCTACAGGCTGGATTTTCAGTAACAGTTGCTGAGTTCACTCTGATTTTCTGAATTTCCACTCTATTTCTGTATAAAGCTATGCTTTATTTTTTCTTTTTAATGTTTTAACATATAATGTAAATGTACTAAAATATAAGAACCACTTTAAAACATAGTTTTGTGTGATTTCCCATAATATTAAGATATTAGTTTATAAAGATTTAAGATGCAACTCTTCCCTGAGTGATCTGTATTTTAAAGGCTGGGGGAAACTGCCCTCTCTTTTCTGCGATTCTGTCACTTTTGCTGCCCTAGGATGTCCTGAAGTAACCACTATACCCAGCAGACAACCTCACCACAGAGACATGCAGAGGACACGAACTTTGAACCACTGTCACTGCTGCCTTCTCACCACTCTTGCCAGCGTCACCTTTCCCTCTTTGCGGCCAGGGATATCGTCCTGCTACCACTCAGAAAATCATAATAAATAAAGATCTGATTTTTTTACCCCAAAAGACCCCTCATAGAGGGTGACTGATCACTGTCAAACAGTATTTGTAAATAGTACCACACACAATTTACCTTAGAGCTGCAGAATCTTCTAAAAGATGTCAGATCACCAGGATAAAATTGTAGACCTTTATTATTCAGTGTGAAGGTTTAAAGTAAAGACAGAAAGATGATTGAGTGTTTGCAAACTAAAGCCAATAAAGTTAAAGGAACTTTGTCAATTCAATCAGAACAAAAGCAAGAACTGAAGAGAACAAATTGTCATAAATGAGGCTGGTTGGGCAAGAGGTCTGAGAGTCCCTGGAACACCGCTGACTTTCGAGGGGGTTGGGGCACGAAGAGTGGGGACAGACAAGCAGATGAGAAATCGTGTGTTAAGCAGTGCAATGGACAGTGCCCGAAGGAGGTGGTGAACTCAACTTTATGTAGCAGACAAAATCTGGAATAAAGCAGGCAATAAATGGCTTCATGGCTTTGAGTGGGCCAGTAATAATCATGAGAGCAGCTTACACTTATGAAGCACTTTCTACACATGTTGTCTCATTTAATTCTCACCATTCTGCGAGGCAGATACTAAGAAAAATGAAGAAAGTAAGATGAACAAACTAAGGAGTGGTTAGGTCACTTGCCCAAGCTCAAGGTGGTCAAGGCAGCTTTCAGCCCAGGCAGTTTAAGGCTAGAGATCCACTGTTGGCCTCACAGGACATACACTCTATGTGCTGTGAGCTCAGTCAGTAGAGTCCAGAGAGCAGGCCACAGGAGAGAAGAGGTAAGAGCTGGGGAAATGGGCTAAAACTACCTGGAAAGTTAGGCTGGTAAACTGAGTGAGAAGCCAGCATGTTAGGGAAAGGAGAGGCTCCAACAGAGATGTCACACAGCATTCACATCTGTCACAGCAGATTCAATCTGTGTGTGGGAGGACACATGCTAGGCCCAGAAGAATAAAGACTAAGGCCATCAATCGCTTCTCGGCCTTTTGGCTAAAATCAAGTGAGGACTAAGGCCATCAATCTACTGATCTACTTTCAGGCCTGGGCAGGACTGTGGCAAAGAAGATACTGATCCTGCAGTGGTTGTGGGGGTGGGGGGAGGGAGAGCAGGGAAGTAGAGTTGACCAGAATCTGCTACCTTTCACACGGCCCATCAAGCACATCTCAGAAACTGAAGGTGACCTCAAAAGAGCCTGTCCTATACAGAAGGCCAATAAATATATGAAACGATGCTCAACATCACTAATCATCAGAGAGATGCAAATTGATGTGGAATTGTGCACCTGGAACCTATATAATTTTGTTAACCAGCATCACCCCAATAAATTCAATAAAAAGGCAAAAATGCAAATTAAAACCACATCAAGATGTCACCTCCCACCTGCTAGAATGGCTATCATCTATAAATCAACAAACAAGTGTTGAAAAGAATATATGCATCATTATATTCACTGCAGCATTATTTACAATAGCCAAGATATGGCAGTAACTCAAGTGTGCATCAATAGACTAGTGGAAAAAAGTTGTGGTTACCTCTATACAAGGAAATATTATTAGGCCATAAAAATCCAAAATCTTGTCATTTGCCAACAGCAAATGTATAGACCCAGAGGATATTATGCTAAGTAAAATACGTCAGCCAGAATAAGACAAATACCATATGATTTCACTTATATGTGGAATCTAAAGCACAAAATAAATGAACAAATAACAAAGAAACAGACTCGTAGACGTAGAGAGCTGACTGGTGGCTGCCAGAGGGGAGGGAGGTGTTGGAGGACTGGGTGAAAAAAAATAAAGGAATTGCCCTGGCAGGTGTGGCTCAGTGGATTGAGTGCCAGCCTGCAAACCAAAAGGTCGCTGGTTCGATTCCTAGCCAGGGCACATGCCTGAGTTGTGGGCAAGCTCCCCAGCTGGGCAGGGTGGGAGGCATGGGGGGCAACTGATGATATGTGGCTTGCACCCTGATGTTTCTCTCCCTCTCTTTCTCCCTCCCTTTCCTTCACTCTAAAAATAAATAATTAAAATCTTTTTAAAAAGTGAAGGAATTAAGAAGTACAAATTGGTAGTTACAAAATAGCCACAGGGATGTAAAGTACAGCAGAGGGAGTAGAGTCAGTAATAGTATAATAACTATGTACGGTGCCGGGTGGGTACTAGGAATATCGGGGGGACACTGTAAAGTATATGATCATCACACCACTATGCTGTACACCTGAAACTAATACAAAATTATATTGAAAGTAAACTGTAGTTGAAAAGAATTTTTAAAGGAGAAGAAAAGCCTGTCCTACCTGGAAATCCCAATAAAGATCTGGGTGTCACCCATGAACTTTGTAGCAGGTACAGCTAATTCAAAAAGGGCTGGTAATAAAATTAAATCCAAAGCCCTCTAAAATGTCACATTTTTAGACAGGTGAGCAAACTGTTAAAGCTCAAAGAGCTTCCTCCTTCACTCAGAACAAATCCTCCTGTTGCCAGCTCTGAAGGTGACCAACGACACTGCCCTGCTCGGAGCATTAGTGCGGGTCTCTCAGCTCATTTCATCTGATCAGGTGCTTAAGGGATCTGAGGAGCCCAACCAGGAGCAGCCCTTCACTCACACGGTAGAGGCCATCTGGATCCAGACACTTCTGCTGCAGAAGGTAATGAGGTAGCAGGGCTGTCCAACCTGCGGCCCACAAGCCACAGGCAGCCCAGGGTGGCTGTGACTGCAGCCCAACACAAAATCGTAAATTTACTTAAAACACCATGCGATTTTGCTTGTGATTACATGTCGCAATATATTTAATGGATGGCCCAAGACAACGCTTCTTCCAGTGTGGCCCAGAGATGCCAAAAGGTTGGACATCCGTGACAGGGTCTTCAGCCAGGGCCTTCAAACAAGAGGATTCGAGAATGATGAGGTCAACTGCGGATAAGCAGGAACCAGATTACTAAGCGGTTAAATGAGGTGGAAGCACACCACAGCATTGCACAGAGGTCGGCTTGAGCAGGGAGAGTGCCTGTCCTAGAGTTGTGACAGTTGTTCACCGGGAATGGTCAGGCCAGTGGCTTGGCTCTGCCACCACCACCTTGGTCTTTTCCCACCACCTTCTTTTGCCCTCCTCTGGTTGGGGGCTCGTGGCAAGCTCCAGGGCTGGTTTTTCTAAATAAGAATAAGAATAGGTTTATTTTTACCAGATGCTTAGAACTGTTGGGTTTTGTCCTGAAGTGTTTATAAGCAATTTCATTTAATGAGCAATTTTAGGTCCCCAGGAGGACTTGAGCAGCAAAGAGGTCTCTGATGGTTTATTCACACATAGTATTTCTTACATAGTAAACGTCAAGATACTATTTCCAGTTCCTTGGGGCAGCTTCAGAGGTTTGCTTGATACACCCTTGGAAGTTTGAGATTAGGCAAATGATATCTTTACTGATAATGAGGTTAGCTCTTTCATTGCGACCTGGGGGTCACATCATCCAATCTGGTGTCTTCCTCCACATGAATAGATGATGTTTACACAATCAACTCAACTGGCTGTGTATTGCGCCAAAACAAACAGGAAGATGGCTGCAGAGTCGTCAACCTTGTCATCATCTGCTTTTTTCTGTCATTTAAACACAGCCTAAATTGCTAAACACTAGAATTAATAACAAAAGGAAGTTAGACTACTTTCTTAAGGGGTTTAATAAATGCAATGCCTTTTCCTGAGGATATTTTTAATGGGTCCATGTCAAGGACAAAGGAACAAGATAGAAAGAACAAGTTGGCCTTCCGGGGCCTCTTAAGTCAGAGAATGCAATGATTCTATCACACGCAGAAGAAATGTCGGCCAGCTTTTCTTTGGTGCCTAGCATATGTTATTAGAATTTTTTTTTTAAAAGGAGCAGAGTTGATGATTTGCCACAGATTCAAGCAGAAAACATGCCACCTTTCATGGAACTCTATTTTAGAGTGACAAGAGATCAAAATACCAGCTAATCAGGAAGACCAATTCGGGGGGCAGATAGGGGTAATAAGTAAAATTGGAGCAAACAACAAGTGTGTTTGCAAACCAGTATTTTCTTCATCCATGTGGCAACATTTTTCTCAAAATGCTGCCCTTATAAATATGGCCGACACAAGACACACCTTAAACTCAGACACTTAACCCTTCCCTTGTGCAACCCCCTTGGCTTTGAGCCAAAGTCTCAAAGAGCAGGTAGAAGTTACCATTCCAGGCAGGTAAATATAGTGAATGAAATGGAACACCCAGTTTTTCCAAGTCCAGCAGGACCTTGTAAGAAGCAAAACAAGAACTTAGATTTACTGGGTAATTTCAACAGCCGTAAGGATGTCTTCTGTAGCATGATTAGCTTACAGGAGCTAATAGTCAATGGAAAGAAATTCACAGTCCTTTGAATTGATTATTGTAGTAAACAAACCCAAACAATTCATAAAGAACCAATGTCCATAAATGAAACATAAAACATGTCAACAAGTTGTCAGATTTGCTGGGCCTGACTTCTTGCCCGTGCTCTGCACAGTAGAGTAAGGAGAATTTAGGACAGAAGTCAGAGGGCGGGCTTAACACCCAACTCATTTTACCTCTCTCAGCCTTTGTCATGTCATCTATAGAATGAGAATGACATCTACCTCACGAGATTCCTGTAAGGATTAAATAATAATAATAATAATAATAATAATAATAATAATAAAACAGTGCATTTTTACTACATACATGTTTGCTGACATTAGGAATCTGGCAGCACAGTCCTCTTCTAATGTATCTTCTTTTCAGCCTCTCTCAGGATGAAGATGTGGCAGTGATTCAATAAGATGTCCCGTGGACCAGAAAAAACTTTCACTCTTTGTAAAAGATCTGCAGGCTTCTACGTCCTACAATCTTTTTAAATGTCATCAGTCTCCAAGTGAGTATTAGCAGGGTCCCCCAACTGGCTCCCTTAGTTATAGATGTGAATTAAGCCCTTTCTAATGCTTCTTCTTTATATACAAACACTTTTGGGGACTCATTGGGCATAGAGGATGAATCAATGTGATTACGTTATTAGTCAGAAAACAAACATTCCAGGTAAATAATTTTGTTTTCTCCCATAGGTTAAATACATTCTCACCTGCAAAGACTAATGCACTCCAGGATCTTTCTCTGTATAGTTAACAATGAGATAAGAAAGTGACCAGGTCAAGAATGATCAGAAGGCAGGTGCAATGAACCGAGCACCTTTTTTTTGCAAATATTGTTTTTCCTTAAGGGAAATAAGGCACACTTTTAATACAACAGCTCTGTAACTTGAAACAAGAAAAGGAGATGTGGGGAGAGAAAGACTGCCAACCTGGAATGGGTTCTATTAGAGCAATCAGCTCAAACTCTAATCTTGGCAGGAGATGAAGGTCAAGGACACAGAAACTTCTTGGAGCTTGGTCAGCCGGGTTAAAATCCTTATATTCAACTTTGAACAATTTCTTCTCTCAATCTACCAAATCAAAACAGTTACCCCAATGATTATTCCTTTGGGATTCCTTTCTATTTTCTCCTTCTTTTCCATCTCTACTTGCCTCTGCCATCTTACTATCTCTTGCCTAGATGCCCAAGTGCTTCCTTACTAATCATCCAGACTCCCCAAACCCAACTTCCCAAGTAACAGTCTCCAACACGTCTCTAGAGAGTCATGATTTAGCTCAAAATGCATGGTGAGCTTCCTATGGTCTACAAGACTGACCTCTTCCACCTGACTTTCAAAACCTTTCATAATCTGACTCTACCCTACCAACCCGGCCTCATTTTCTAGTCAGACTGGCTCCCTCACCAGTCCTCTATGGACACACAAGACACACACCCACACAGCTCCACTGCCTCCCCTACTACTTCATGCATGCAGCTTGCTCTTGCATTGAAGCTCTGCTTCTCCAACTGCATATCCAAACCATACCCATTCGTCAGGGCCTGATGTAATCCAACCTCCTCCATGAGGCCTTCTTTCACTCCTGCATACCTTAACAGAAACTTTCTCTGTGCCATATAATCTATCACTTCACAAAACATCTGCATATTGTTCACCCCTCATTTCACGTGCACTAGACTCGCCTCCATAATGAGATAATAAATAGGTCACAAAACACTGGTCCTCATGCCAAGTGTGATCCCAACACATTCCATTTGATTCTTCATTTATTTTTACTCTTATTTTAATAATTTTTCAATTTGATAATTTTATTAAAATATTTTAATAATTTAATTAGCACCATTGTCACTGCCTATGGAATTTCCTCAATAAAATCAATCTTCTGCCATCAATCCTCATATTATTTAAATTAAGAATAACAATATCAAAATATACATCAATAAAACTTCGAAGTCATAAGGGTAGAAGGAAAGGCATTAGGTGAGGTAGAAAAATCACCGAACGATGATTTAGGAGATCTGGCCACCCTTCCACTAACTAGCTCTTTGATTCTGGTTTTAAGTCATGAAGTTTCTCTGCAAAATGAAGGGGTTGGACTGGGTGACCTCTATAATCTCTTCCAGCTCTTTCTTACTATGACTTTAACGCTGCCAGCAAAGTATCAGAGCCTAGTTGGATCATGTCTGAGAAGCAGAAATGAAGAGGTTTCTCTCCAGGAAATAGAAAAGCTCCAGTGTGTTACCTTTATAATCATAATATTAATATTTGGGGAGATGCCAATATTAAATTATTCCCACTTATTAGGTAGTATGTTATAGTAATCTAGGTCAAATACAAAAGAGGTGGCTGGTTGGTTTTCACTTTTTGAAAGCCATCATTATATTTTCAACCAACTCAGAGTGGCCTATCTTGAATTAAATTGTCATAAAGCTATATTATGAAGCTACATAAAAATTTAAAAAAGGCCCAACTCAAGTTTGGAGAGAAAACTCCAGAGATATATATTGAATGTCACAGTGTAAACCTAAGATAATTTTAAATATAAAATCCTGAAAAGCAAAGATTTTACTCTCTAGCCAAAATATATTTTAAGTAGCAAGAAACACTAACAAAATATGCTATAAATCTCTGAGATTTTTTTCTTTTTCTTTTCTATTGGTCTTGAGAATGAGAGAGTTTCTTAAGACAAAAAGAGAGAAAACTAATATAAGACAACAGTGAAAGATAATCTATAAAGTAATACACAGAAGCAGGAGAGTTTTCTAAGGATAGAGAAGCAGTCAAAAGGGAAGCTGATGTTAAAAGGGGGTCTTTCAAGGATGCCAGTCAAATAGAAACGGTAAATGTGTCACAAAATCAGTCACAGGGCAATTCTGCTTTGGGGATCTCATTCATTCATCATTCATTTATTCATCAAGGGCATAGGCGACGTGCTGGGCCTTGGGATATAACAAAGGAAAAGACACTGTCTATCATGCAAGAACTCACTTACCAAGTGAAGAGACAGCCAGGGCCCAAGTCAGCACTGCCCCTGCGGCAGGCTCACCGTGCACCAGGCACCGTGCCGAGCACATGCCCCACGAAGCAGGCCCAGTGCTTTTATACTCCCTCTATCAGGAAGGAAGAAACTAAGACTTTGGGAGATTCTGTCATTTATCCAATGCTGTGATCTGAATGTTTGTGTCCCCTAAAATTTCATGAGTTGAAATCCTAACCCCGATGTAGTGGTATTAGGAAGTGAGATCTGTTGTTAGGTCGTGAGGATGGAGCATGAGAGATTAGCGCCCTTATAAAAGAGATTGCAGAGAAATCCCTCACCCCTTCCTCTGCCAGGCAAGGCTACAAACAAGAAGACACAGTTTATGAGGAAGTAGGCCCTCACCGGACACCACATCTGCCGGTCTTGATCTTGGACTTCTCAGCCTTCAGAACCATGAGAAACAAATTTCTGTTGTTTATAAGCCACCCAGTTTACGGTGTTCTGTTACAGCAGCCTGAACAAACTAAGACACCCAGGCTACCCAGCTAGAAAGGAGCCAGGCTGGCTTTTATACCCAGGTTTGTCTGTCACCCTCCAGCACACTACAAACTACACTACAATCCTGTAATACAGACCTATGTGGACAGAGCAATGTGGAGAGAAATGGGAACAGATACAAAGTGTTCATCCCCAAGAGATATATACCTGTTAATCTGTACATCAGAACAAAATCCAAAAGCTAGGAAGACTGGATGGCTACTGGCCTGTCACCAGAGCTCAAAAGAACTCGGTCATCCTCTGTGGGTTTGAGACCATGACCTCTAGCTTTAGCAGCATCTGAAGCTGGCGTGTGTAAAACTGCTCAGGATGTGGTATACTGCAACTAAACCAGGGCCACAAGGGAACCAAAGCAGAACATTTCAGTTGCTTCAGATTCTCTGATCTCCAAAAAGAAACACGCGCACACACACATGTACACACAGGCACACACTCCATGGCCACAGCAGTTCCCCCAGAGAGTAGTTTATTTAAAAAGTGCCCTCTTCTTCCCATCAAACAGAAACAATTTTTATACATGTTTGAAAACTAAAACTAAAGAGGATTAAAAACAAAACTCTTCCTGAAAGTAGAGGCCCCAGGAGACTGGGGTAAAAAGACTCTGAGTAGCTCGGTGGCTGTTTGGTCCTCCTAGGCTGAGCAGCTGCCATACTAAGAGGACCCCAGAGGGGCTTACGGGTCACAGCCACAAAGAACCATAGAGCCTCAGGGGCCCTGGGGAGGAGGCTGCAAGCCCAGCGGGATGTGGCCCCACCTGCTCTAACGCCAGCCTGAGGCCCTCATTGGAGACCTGTTTTGAATCATAACACACTGGTGAAGAGGTTTTCTTTATTTGCTTTATGGTATCTTCTGGCGGGGTATGAGGGGAAGATTTGTCTTCAAATAAGGGCAAAAAAATCTTTTGGCTGCAGTGAGGTGCTAGAAACACCTGTCCCACCAGCATTACCCTTAGAAGTCTCAAAATAGGGAGGGACCTTTTATCATGCCCCATTAAGGACTGTGCCCTAGGCATTATGGGAGGACCTCATTTTATTTAAGCCTCACAGTAAGTTTTACGATATTATCAGTCTCTTACAGGAGAAAAAAAGGTGAGGTTTTGGATAACACGGACTAATTTGCTGAGTATCACGTGGCTAGTCAGCAGGAGCCAGAACTAAAGGCCCATCTGACCCGGAGGCCCAGGAAGAAAATCCTTTTTGTGGAAAGCAAACAATAAGAAAAAATCCTAAAGAGAAGATGAAAAATTAACATCTTTATATATCATTGGTTCAATTACCTACTTATCTGAAAAGGAATTATAAGCACAAGGAACACACTTTAAGCTTTATAAAAGGGCATGCAATGAAAAGTAAGATTCCTTCCACCCCTCTCTCTCAGCTCCCCAGTTCTTTTCGTCAGAGGCAATTGCTGATGTCAAGATAGGCCACGCAAACACACGCACACACGCGTGTGTGTAGACAACCCCCTCTTTACATAAACAGCAGTATTGCTTGTCCTCTCTTAGACACCTGGTACAAGTTAGCAGTTTTCCATGTTGATACATCGAGACCCACCTCATTCTTTTAACAACTGATAAAAGACTCAATTGTATGGATGTATAGTGATTTAGTTACTTAGTCCACCCTTAAATGGTCATTTATACTGTTTCCTATCTTTCTCTATTGTAAACAATGCTATATAAATATCCTTATACATCTTTCTTTGAACACATATGTTGGTATACTTTTGAAATACATGCTTAGAACTGAAATTCTTTGGTCAAATATATGTGCATTTTAATTTTGATAGATAGAAACAAATCGCCTCCAAAGAGTATGCATGTATTTTCAATCCTTAAAATATATATTCATGCTTGCTTCCCTCACAGTCACCCAAGCAGTGTTTCATTCTGTACTGAGAAGAAAAGCACTCTATGTACACCTGCTCCTTTAAAAGTCACATACTTCCACAGAATGAATAGGGGAAACCTATATATTCAAGCCTGGGCATTAGATTCCTGGCGTAAAAGCAGGTTTTTGGAGCTCCTTGCACTGTAGACGATCCTGATTAAAAGCATCTGGTCCTCAATTAGATGATGTTGGCAAAGTAGAAAAATGGAATAAATCCCTGAAAACAAGCAGTTGGCTGTGACTAATCAGCTCAATCCACCAGGGTACTGTCAGAGCCACGAGAGCCACCCCTGGGTAGCCCAGTAACCCAACCAGCTTGCAGCACAACAAGGCCGGGGCTGGCTGTGAGCCAGGGAGGCGGATGCCTGCCACCAGCAAGAGCATTCAAAATCCCCTGTCTGCCCTTGCTTGTTGCAGGGAAAGGGCATGGGGGAGGGGCAGGAACATAAGACTAAGGAGAGACTGCCAAGTATTGAACACTGTTTCCTAATTATACTGAAATGAGGGGAGAATAGATATAGTAGAAAATAACCCCCCATAGTTATAATTTTCAATATCAAAATTTTCTAGAGCGAATAAACCCCTAATGGATTTCCAACGCTAATATCTGCATCCTGTGGTGCAATCTAATCAACTGTAGGATCTAGGCAGGAATCCTAGGCTTCAAAGGCTGAGAGGAGGTGAGGCACACACTTCCGCTTTTCTTAGCTTTGCTTACTTGAATCTGCTAAAAGTCCGGGTTTGACATCCTTTCCGGATGCATCACAAAATGTTCCTCTTATGCTTGGCACTCACCTTAATGAGGTGTTGATTGTCAGTACCTGGGGGGAAAAGCCTGCTGGTACCATGACCCTGAGAGGACAGAGGCAGGGTGGTAGCTTAGTGGGCACTAATGATGAATTGAGTGAGAGGAATTTTGTCTCTGGAGGGGGTGATGAGAGCCCAGTAGTGGCCACATTAATGACCATCTGTAGCTTGGCTTCACTTCTGAGCCTGTGCACAAATAACATGACTAAAAGAACAAGTAAATATGCATTGCTAATACCTCCTGTCAAAGATTTTTCAACCAGGTGGTTGCCCTATAGAGCTGAATACTTTAACCATTTAAGGAAGAAGCCCTTCAGCAACAGAATGCCTTCTAATTATTATGTGTCCTTTTTTCTAATTAGCAACCAACAGTGTATTATCATGGAGGCATTGTTGGTAGTTGTTTGTCTCTGTGGAGATGTATTCAAATACTTAATGTAGATTTCTAGGCTTGGTGCATCTTATCATAAAAACTACAGGCCTGAAAAAAATAATTTCACCTGTACTTGTTTCAATCCATCAGATCTGAAGCAGCCTCTGGGTCAGCTTCACAGGCAGTTGGAGGCTGGTGGACAGAATTCACTGTTGCCCAGCCCCCATCCTATCAGCAATATGCATAAATGAACCTGATTTGGCATTGTTAGCTCTAGTCCTCTGAACTCTCTCCAAATCAGTCACTAATTCACTTTCGACTACCATCCATCTCCACTCAGATGAGCTCTGCCCCATTCTCACTGAGTTTGATTGATTGATTGATTCCCTTATTAGTTCATCATTGGAACAGAGAAAAAAGTAATTTGGAACACTCCTCTCTGAATTGCATTCCAGGTGTCATTTCCTTCAATATGGGTTTCTATGATTATCTGTCTCCGTCAAATCTACCCAGCCTCTTCTCTATTAGGAACTTCTGGTATAGAGAAAGGTTTCATAAGCAAGAATTCATGAGAATCTATGGAAAATAGAAAGGTAAAAATTCAAAATCCTTAAAAAAGGAAATAATTAAACTGAAGTTCAAAATTTACATAAGAAGACTGGTCCTCCAAGTTTTAGGTGGAATATGCTAAAAATATATATATCTATGTCCATACACTCTTAGCTCTTCTATCTTATACAGCTTAAGATGACTCTGGGAAAATGTGAATGAAACCGCTGATGATAAAATAATGCAACACATAAATTGGATCTATCAGAATGTTATGCTAAGGAATTCTTCCCATCAACACTTAGTGAATATATGATAGTTATTATAAGAAAGCTTATCATTTAACTATTGAGCAAGTTGTTCTAGGTCACTACAAATGGGAAAATCATAGGTAACCTGAACCAATCCCTTACTGGTGGGGATAGGTTCACCAACAGCCTTTATAGGGGCTATTTTTTACCTGTATGTCCTTTAAATTAAATTTTGCATCAGAGAGGTTTTAGCCAAGACAGTTGCAGGAATGTTCACTAAAATGAAAAGTGGACTTCAACCAAGTGTGTCTGCACTGATATCTCCCAGATTATATGGTTTTGGTTTATTTACTTTAAGTGGTGGTGATGCTTGTGGTAAATTGCTAAATGACATGAAGGGATTTCAGAAGATAGAACTAACCATCTCAGGTAGAACTTCCTCAGTTAACCCATCAGGATCATCCTGGTATTTTACCTAGGCGCACGCAGGTAGGTAGGGGCAAAGGCAAGACAGTGCAGGTCTGCTAACTCCTGGCTTGTCCGTGGCAAATTAATGGAGCCAAAGGAACCGTTGTATCAGACTCTGGACACTTTTCATTAGCTCAAATAAGAAAATTGATGCAATTTTTAAAACAGACTTTATCTTTTAGAGTATCCTCATTCATTCATTCATTTTCTCTTTGCTTTCCCACTTGGATCTAAAAAGTGATCTGATGTAGTTTACAGAGACACATGACATGTAACAAGGTGAAGCAGGAATATCAACACAGAAGAAAAATATTTTCCAATGTTAGAAATGTTAATTTGCCACAGAAAATACACTCCTATTATAAGAAATCCTGACAATATTTTCACTAATTGAGAATAATCTGTTAATTGGGGTCTTCATTATTCTATTTTGTGATGAAATTATTTTTACCCACACTAATTTTGAGTTACCCCTATATTCCTGGCTCTCATTTTACAGTTTCAAGAGAAGACTGAAATTCAGACACATTGCTAACCAAGGGCGTGTTATAAATGAGTTCTAACCAAGATCTGGAAGTTCAATGCATAAGTAGCCCCTGTACTAAAAGGCAGTAGCTGACCTAAGACCCTACCTGATCCAGGAATGGTTCTGACCTTCAAGCTGCCTAGCCAGTGAATGACAGCTGCTGAGGTGTTTCTAAGATCTTGGGGGGACCTGGCTCATTGCAGATCTAGTTAAGCTCATAAAACTACAGTTAAAGAAACAGGGCTTCTTCTCCTTCTTTTTTTTTTTTTTTTTACAAATTTCTGTAATTTAGGAATGTGACAGTTTGTTTCTAAGTTTTTGACTTTCAAGCTATTATTTACCAGCTCACTTCTTAGCCTTAGAAGACCAAAAGACAGTATATATGTTACCAGTAAATGAAATCGGTGCCCCTGACAGCAGTGTGAATAATGTTTATAATTTGGGGTCACAATTTTGTTTTTATAGTAAGTGTTTCAATTTAAAATTGTAAGTGCTCACTCATTTTTCAAGACCCTGTTCAAACACTGCTTCCACTGAAACCCCTAGGCAGATTCAGCTGTGTGCTTTTTGTTTCTCTATTACCCTATTCCCCACACTGCATTGTAATCATGTAATTTATTTGTTTATATGTCTGTCTGGCTTCCCTAACTATAAACTTCTGAAAGGCAGGAGACAGGGCTTATTTGTCCTTTAGATAAGACACCCAACAAGGATCTAATGGAAGAACGACTATCATTATTTTGATAAAAATCCATACACTGGATTGAGCTGTTTTCTTTAAGTTAGACTGTGGTAGGATCGGAAGAAAATTCCACCAGAGACTGAGGATTCCTTCTGATGTCAGTCTAGGGTTTAGAATCTAGCTTCAGGGTCAGGGGGAAAGGCACCTGGATAGGGAAGAAATATTAAAAATAAGTTTTCAGAGTCTCTTTAATTTCCTATGCCTTTCATCCTCTTCATAGGTTGCTTGAAGCAATACAGAGTCGTGAGGTGGGCATTTGTTGTTTTGGTCCACTCTGCTTTCTTTCTTCCTTCTTCCAGTAATAGCACCTTGATTTCGCTTTGGGGGCACTCCTCCATCAGATATAGTCAGATGTGGTTGCCCATGTAGATGCCTTTCCCTCCTCTAGACAAGAGGTGGGCACCTGACCCAAACTAGGCTGATCAGATTTCTCTCTGGAACATGAACAAAAGACAAGAAGCTGATTGACCCTTTCATGTCAATCCAGCTGTCCCTGTTTCCTAGCCCCACGATGGCCTTACTGCCTGGTCCTTCTAATCCTCTTGCTTTGCCTTTCCTCTTGGTTGAACTTCCTGAGTTCCAATAAATTACTTCTCTTATTCAGTTAGCCAGAAGTGATTTATGTACTAGCAACCAACAAATGATAACTGAGAGAAACAGTGAATTGAAGATTAAAATTCTATTTGATTTATCCAAAAACCTAGCAAGAAGGACGAACTCTGGATATCTCCAAATAACTCTGGATATAGACCCAGGCTCAGTTTGCCTGTTTTAACACATTTACCCACTGTCTGAGTAAATAATCTGAGAAGTCCCATTCCCCTTTGAATATTCATCTTGTTCCTAAAGTATCCCAGTTTTCCCATTAAGTCTCCAGGCCAACCCCAACATACCTTGCCTAGAGAAGCAACCCAGTGGGCTTACAGACCTCTGAGGTATTGAGCCCTAACCTTCCTAGCTCTTGCTTAACCACCCACCCACGCTGCCACAAAAACATTGCCACTTTTTCATTATTGTGAGATTTCCAAGGCAGCCATGTGTCATTAGCCCATCCCCAGTTAACTGTTTTACCTCCTGTTCACCAACAACCATGAATGGGA